>WSFP011467168.1:0-18219 GCA_009831015.1 Picea engelmannii
TCAGTTTATGGACGAAGCTAGAAAGCTTGTATATGACGAAATCCTTGACTAACAAGATCTTCATGAAAATACAATTGTACAGTCTGTGCATCAAGGAAGGTACGAAGATAGTTGATCATTTAAATATTTTTAATACTCTTTTAGTCTAGTTGCCTAGAATGGGAGTAAAATTCGATTCTGAAGATAAGGAAATTACATTATTGTGTTCTTTGCCCATGTCATGGGATCACTTTGTTACCTTTATTAGTTTCAATTCAACAGAAATTAATGATTTTGACAATATTGTTGTAACACTACTGTCTGAGGAAACAAGGAAGAAATCCAATATAGAAACCTCTACATCTGAGGCAATGATGATCAGAGTCAGACCAAAAGAAAGAAGGACATAATCAGAGGGATTTATCTTGGTCAAAGTAAAAGTGCAGACAAAGAAATATTAAGTGTTGGTTTTGTGGAAAATCAGGACACATGAAGAAGGATTGTTGGAAGAGACAACAAGCCTCCAAAGATGACCCTACAAAAGAAATGAAGGAAGAAAATGCAACTGAAACAGGTTCAACAATAGCTTCAGGTATGACTGATGAAGTTTTATCAATTAGTATTGGTTCACGTCATGATAAACAATGGTTATTAGAATCTGGTGCTTCAAATCACATGTGTCTTCATATACACTAGTTTATTACCTACCAGTCTATATATGATGGAATTGTTTACATGGGAAATGATATATCATGTAAAGTTGTGGGAATTGGTAGCATTCGAATTAAGATGTTTGATGGAACTGTTAAAATACTAATTGATGTGATACATGTACTTGAGCTTAGGAAGAATCTAATTTCTTTGGGAGTCTTAGATACTGGAGGATATAAGAGTATTGTTCAAGGTGGAGTTATGAAAGTCTACAAATGAATCATATTGGTTATGAAAGTGAAGAAGGTTGGTAACTTGTTCTTGTTATAAGGAAGAACTGATTCAGATCATGTGACAACGGTATCTAAGAAAGACAGTGATTCTATTCGACTGTGGAATCAACAATTGGGTCATATGAGTGAACAAGGATTAACATTATTAACTTATTGCAAGTTACTTCATAGTATAAAGTCTTTAAAGATAGATTTATGCAAGCACTGTATTTATGGAAAACATAATAGGCAAAGATTTAAAACTGAAAGACACACTAGTGAAGGAATCCTTGATTATATCCATTCTGATGTTTGGGAACCATCCCGTACTATTTCATATGGAGGATCATCATATTTTGTAACTTTTATAGATGATTTCTCTAGAAAGGTTTGGGTCTATATGTTGAAAAGTAAGGTTGATGTATTTACAGTTTTCAAGCAGTTTAGAGATTTAGTGAAAAAGAGCACTAGTATATCCATTAAATATTTAAGAACTGATATTGGTGGTGAGTTTATGTCAATGGAATTTGAGAACTATTGCAAGGAGTTCGGGATTGATAGGCATAAAACCACTGCCTATACCCCTCATCAAAATGGAGTTATTGAACGCATGAACATGAATCTACTAAAGAGAGAAAGGAGTATTCTTAATAATGCCAATTTGTAGCAAGAACTATGGGCAGAAGCAGTAACTACAACTTGTTATCTGGTGAATCGATCACCATAAACAACAATAGAGTGCAAAATTCTTAAAGAGGTATGGAAAGGTCACCCTTGTAATTATTATAATCTTAAAGTTTTTGGTTGTGAAGCCTATGCTCTAATTCCAAAACATCAATGTTCTAAACTAGATCCAAAATAAAAAAGGCTTATCTTTGTTGGATATGGTGATGGTATTAAGGGGTATAGGTTGTGGGATCCTACTACCCACAAGATCACCATTAAAAAAGATGTAATATTTGTGACTACTTTAATAAATTGATCATTGTAGATGTAATATTTGTGATCATTGTGACTACTTTAATAAATTGAATAATGGAATATTCATTATCTTAGTATTAGATGTTGACGATATGCTTTTAGCAAGGAAAAGAATAACTGAGATCAATAGGTTAAAGGCTCATATGACTAGGATGTTCGATATGAAAGATCTAGGAGAAGCAAGGCATATATTTGTCATGGAGATATTCATAGACATGAGGAATGGTAAGCTTTGGTTGTCACAACAGAAGTATGTTGATAATATACTTTTGAGGTTTGGTATGAACGATGTGAAACCGGTTTCATCCCCTTTGGCTTCCCATTTTAAGATTTCTTCAAGTTTATTTCCTAGTACAAAAGAATAAAAGGAATATATGTCTCGAATATCGTATGATAATGCAGTGGGAAGTTTAATGTATGCGATGATTAGTACAAGACTAGATATTTCACATGCAGTTGGGGTTTTTAGCAGGTATATGGAAAATCTAGGTAAAGAGCACTAGGCAGTAGTGAAATGGGTGCTTCGGTATATGAGTGGCACAAGTGATTACTATATCACCTATAACAATGGTCATGAGTTAGTCCGTGGATATGTTGATTCTAATTTTGTAGGTGATTTTGAAAAGAGAAGGTAGACTTCAGGGTATGTCTTTACTCTTGCAGGTGGAGCTATTAGTTGGATTTCAAAGATACAGAACATTGTTTCTTTATCCACTCCAGAAGCAGGATACGTAGTTGCTTCACATGCTTCCAAAGAGGAAATTTGGTTGAAAGGTTTGTTTGGTGAGTTTGGAACAATGCAAGACAAATTAAATTTACTTTTTGATAGCCAAAATTCTATTCACTTGGCTAAGAATCCACCCTATCACAGTAAAACAAAATATATACCTATCAAGTACCATTTTGTAACACAAGTCATCGATGAAGGTGGAGTCTCTCTTGAGAAAGTGCATACAAAAGAGAACTTCACAGAAATGTTGATCTGGATGGATATCTATGGCCACCCACCTTTTCCAACTGACTCAAAACAGTTTTTTGGCAATTTTGGTAATTTATTAATTTTAGCAGTTTTCACTTCTGGGGCCATTTTGAGGGCCTAAATGAATGTTTTTCGGTATAGAGATTCTCAATGATATATTATGGCATGATTGAGTCCCCAAAATGAATCTCCTCAATGATACCTTTCCATCATATGCCTAAGACGAAGATCATATGCAAAAGTTACGACACCAGAAAGTTAATGTACTAACTTACCCAAACGGGGCCCACATGACGTTTGGTGCTTCATCTCCTAGGGTTAGGTTTTTGGATGTCTACGGTTTTTGGAATTCTTGTTTATTGTAAAAAGTCCTTTAGAGCCTAATTGTAATCATCTTCTTTCAAATGAGCGTAGTCGTCACACCTCTTCTTAGAGATAAGCCACCACCATTCCAGCAAGCTTATTTCCACTGCGTTTTACAGTTTCAACTTATTTCATTATTGAATAGAAAACTAGTTTTACTGTATCTCTGTTATTTTATGTTAAGAATATTTTAATAATATGTATTCATTTCGTTCTTCTCATAAAATATGGATCAGTGGTATCATAGAAGTCTTCTCCTTGTCGTCTTAATGCATGTCCCCAACGAGGTTAGAGTACAAAGAGTTGGGTCTTGAGCTTGTTTCTCTTGAGGACAAAATCTCTTGCACGCCCAAGCGACCTCTCATGGTAGGAGAAGATAAATATGATAGGACAGGAGATCCTTTCAAACTATTGAATGAGGAATCCCTCATGCAACAGAGGAACAAGATGATGGATAGTTTCATGCAAATCCTTCGGCGGCTACCAACAGGTGACACATCTTCTTCAAGCGAAGGCACCACCCCCTTCAAGGTACAAATAAACTTCGATATTCCTATATTTGAAGGTCAGATATACACACATGCTATAGACAAGTTGTTGAATCTTCTAGAAGGGTATTTTTCTAGAGAAAAGATTACTTTTCTGCTCCTCAAAGTCGTCCCCCATGTCAAATATTGGTGGGAAACGTTATGTGAGCAAAAGGAAACAAAAGAACCCTCATTATTTATAGTCACAACCACTTGGGATTCCTTCAGGGATGCTATTAAGGAACAATACTACCCTGTCGAAAGTTATTATGAATTATATACCAAATGGACTACACTGCGACAAGAAAGAGACTAAGCAATGTCAGATTTCACAAATATTTTCCATACCTTGCACACCAAGCTGGGTATCAAAGATTCAGAGAAACATCGAGTGATCAAGTATCGTGGTGCTCTACATAGATACATCCAGACTAAAATTTATTTTTTATACATCTCATCCTTGGGTGCGACCTACCGATATGTTGTCAAAATCGAGCAGAATCTCAAACTAAAGACACAACAATTTGGGTCTGGGAACCCTACACAACAAAATCCAGGAAAGGGTGGCTCCAACCCACAGAACAAAGGACAAAGCAAAGATGGATAGTATCAGGACAACTAGTCGAATATGAAAGAAAAGAAGGACACTGGAAAGACAAAGAAAGATACTGGGAAGTGGTGCGACTTCCATAAGATCCCTTGGCATAACACTATTGATTGTCACTCAAAGAAGTCATTGGTGGCCAAAGTGAAAACCTATGAATCAGATGCAGAGTCTAACTTTGAGCCAGAACCAAAAATGGGAAGACATATCATTGACATGGAACCCAGTGCCACTGTTTCTACCACCAAGCTCCATCCCGGTGAGCTAGATGAGCCAGAAGAAGGAGAGTGCCTCTTCCATTCGTAAATGTGGGTAAAAGGCACCCCGCTGCACTTCATCATTGATAGTGGTAGCCAGAAGAACCTCATCTCTGCAGAGGTCATCAAGTGGTTGGCTCTGCCCACAACGCATCACCCACAACCCTACACCATTGGATGGCTCCGCCAAGGAAGCGATCTCTATGTCAACCAACAATGTCGACTGTCATACGACATCAAGCCCTTCAAAGATGAGGTATTGTGTGATGTTTCTCCTCTCGGAGTTTTTGATTTTATTTTTGCCCAACCTTATTTATGGAAATGCCATGTTGTATATGAATCTAGGCCTCATAGTTTTATTATTACTTTGAGCAGGAAATTGTACAGGATACCCAAGGCAATCCCACCTAGTGTTATTTCCTTGATCTCTGCTAAAAAATGCACGAAGGTCATCTCTCAGACGGGGAAGTTTGTCTTCTTTGTTATTCACTCTCAGAATAAGTGAAAGATCACAACCACATCCAATGTCTCTGCAGTTGACCTCTCCACATAGCAGAAGAAAGTAAATAAGGTCATGGAAGAATACTTGGATATCTTCTCCTCACCTACCGGGGTACCTCTACACTGCCAGGTCAAGCACCCCATCAATCTGATCCCCGATGCACCATTTCCCAATGGGCCAGTATATCGTCTCTCTTTGTTAGAGAATGAGGAGGTCAAGCAAAAAATCCAAGAAATTCTCCACAAGGGGCACATCCGTCCCAGCTCATCACCTTGCGGGAGCCCAATTGTGCTGGTACAAAAGAAAGATGGAACTTGGTGACTCTGCATTAATTATCGGGCTCTGAATAAAATCAGAGTCAAAAACTAGTACCTGATTCCTCGATTTGACAACCTCCTTGATCAACTCATGGGGGTAAATACTTCAATAAGATTGATTTGAAGTCTGGCTACCACTAGGTCCCAATAGAACAAACAGATGTATGGAAGACCACCTTCAAGTCAAAGGAAGGCCTTTTTGAATAGTTGGTCATGCCCTTTGGTTTGACAAATGCTCTAGCCACTTTCATGAGGATGATGGATGATATCTTGTGACCATTCACCAATAATTTTGTAGTGGTGTATCTGGATGACATTCTCATTTACAACAAGACTTGGGTCAAACACTTGCAGCATATTCAACAGGTTCTGCACACCCTGCAGCAACACAAGCTATACGCCAACTTCAAAAAATGCTCCTTTGGCATGGACAGGGTCCATTACCTAGGCCACATCATTTATCAGCATGGTGCACATGTGGATCCAACCAATATCTAAGTCATCCATGACTTGCCAGCCCCAACCACACTCACTGAGATTCAGAGCTTCTTGTGCCTTGCCAATTTATACCGCAGGTTTGTGTTGGGATTATCCCATATTGCATGGGCCCTCAGCCAAATCACCAGGGGTAGTGGTAAGGAAAAATGTGCATGGGGACGGTCCCAACAACAAGCATTCAATGATTTGAAACAGATCTTGTGCTCATCCCCAATACTTTCACTACCATACCTACAACATCACTTTGAGTTCGAGATAGATGCTTCATACTATGTTGTGGGCACCATTCTCACTCAACACGACCACCCCATGGCCTATCATAGTGAGACACTATTTGATGTTGTCCATAAGTACCCTACTTATGAAAAATAAATGTACTCCATTGTGCAAGCCTGCCGCCAGTGGAGACATTACATTCTTGGGAAGGAGACAATCATCCACACTAATCATAATCCACTGCAGTTTATGCAGACACAAGGAAAATTGCAGAATGACCACCATCAAATGTGGTCCACATACTTGCAACAATTCCACCTCAACATCAAGTATAAAACAGGAAGCACCAATTGTGTCACTGATTTCCTCAGCAAACCACCAGTCGCGACACTCACCACAGTGCTAGACTCTTGCAGCCATGAGACCTCTGGATGGCCCCAACTCTATGAGACGGACCCAGACTTCGCCACCACCTAACAAATGTTGGGTGAAAACATAGTTGTCGATAATTTCTATCTTCAGGATGGGTTGTTGTGTCGTCTAGGCCATATATGTGTTCCATCAAGTGAGGGAGCGAATATGATCTAGGAAGCCCACTACAGTCGGGTGGCAGGACACTTCGGCGTCAAAAAACCAGTGGCGATGCTACATAAACATTTCTACTAGATGAAACTCCGATAGGAGGTCAGCAAGTATATCAGGTCTTGCACTGCCTATGTTATTTCCAAACCAACCGCTAAGAAATAGGGCCTACACACCCCTCTTCCTACTCCTGAGAGGCCATGGGAATCCATCTCAATGGACTACATGTCAGGCCTCCCATCCACCAAGTGGGGAAATGACTATGCTTTTGTGGTTGTTGACCTCTTTTCTAAGATGGCGATTCTGGTTGCCTGGAAGAAGAGCATCATAGCAGAGGCCACTACCAAGCTCTTCTTTGAACGGGTCTGGATACATTTTGGACTCCCACAAAACATTGTCTCAAATAGGGACAGTCGATTTCTTAGCACATTCAGGTTGAGCCTCTGGTCATTGTTGGACACCAAGCTAACCAAATCCACAGCCTTCCACCCCCAAATAGATGGCCAAACCGAGGTCGTAAATTGAATGGTTGTGCATATCCTTCGCATGTGTAACTCAAAGAACACTCGCACATAAGATGAGAGCCTTCCCTATGTCTAGCATAGCTACAAATGAGCCCTGCATAGCTCAAATGGCCACAACCCCTTTCAGGTGGGGTTGGGATTCCAACCATTGGGTCCCATAGATGTTTCACTTCCCCTTGCGGTTAGCTTGACTGACTCATCTCTTGTTCCAACTGAAGCTGACAAAGCTACCCGGTTCATTGAGCGGATATAGCACATCCTCCAATAGGTTCAGGATATCCTACAAAAGTCCAATGACAAGTACAAATAACACCATGATAAACATTAGGTGCCACACAAGTTTCAGGTGGGAGACAAAGTTTGGTTGCACTTGCAGAAAGAATGCCTTACAGGACCCCATCGGAAGCTTTGCCCAGTCTTTTATGGGTCGTACACCATCACCAAGGCTGTGGGGCATAATTCTTTTGAGCTCAACATTCCTCCTTTCCTTGGCCTGCACCCAGTGTTCAATATGGATCTCCTTTGCCCTTATTTCCCACCATTATTGGACACCTCAGATGTAGTAGAACAACTGACACCAATGAAGCTCAACCTTGAATGCATCCAACAGGCATCCAACGATTAGATTGTGGACACACAAATCAAGGGAACTCGGCAGCAAAGGATCCAACTTTATCAAGTCGTCAAAGCAGGGCAACTCCTGCACCAAGGCAAGTGGCTCACTCGGGGCCAAATTCAGCAGAAATTTCCTCATCTGATGGGGGAACTCAACGCAATGGAGACCATTTTACAATTTCATCTTATTTCATTATTGAATAGAAAACCATTTTTACTGTATCTTTATTATTTTGTGTTAAGAATCTATTAAGAATCTATATTCATTTCGTTCTTCTCATAAAATATGGATCACATGTTCACAAAACTAGTATTGTTAGAGAAGCTACAATGGTTCTTGGCTTCTCTTGGCTTGCAGAAAAGGTATCAGGTTAATTATTGTCAAGGTGGAGATTGTTAAATGGTGACAACAAATTTCCAAGTTTAGGATTCTACATCCTATAAATCAATGATTGGTTCTAACCATTGAGACAAAATTAGAGAAGCGCTTTCTATAGTCAGTTCTTATGTAATTGTGTAATATTATATATTAATGTAAGCCCGTTGAGGCATACGTGTGTGAGTCAACTGCTGTAGTATCCATGATTTGAATAATAATGCAACCGATACCTCTCCTTGGTGGACGTAGCCCAATGTTTCGGTGAACCACGTAAATATCTGTGTTTATAATCTATGTGATATTTGTGTTTCCACATTAGCAAATATAACATTCCCCACCAACCTCATACATGCATTCAATAATTGGTTTGATGAGTCAAAGGAGGTGGATGGATTTATTTAAGGGACACAGAGGAAAAGAGTTGAGTTATAAACATGACACTTAGAAATAGAGGATTTAGTTTCCCATAAGCCCCCTTTCATCTTCCCCTCCAATGTAATCATATCCCATATCATGATATATGAAGTCATATTGGACCATTATATATTATATTTCAACATTATTATTTACATGGCTTGATTTTTCCATAGTAACCTACCACATGGTCTATATAAGTATATTTACATCATACATGCATAGCCATTCACTAATTAGGCCTTAGCCTCAAGCTCGACACTAGGAATCTAATATATTTAAAACACCCAAGGGGATTACTTCTCAATTAAAAGGCTGACATGCAAAAAAAATAATAAGCATGAGAAAAATGTATTGAAAAATTTAAGGTGGTTGTTGGACATAAGCTACATGGAAAAAAATGGAGGGAGACTCGATCATGTACTTGAATTAAATTTGGTTAGTTGATTCCATTGGGAAAATAGTTGTAAACAAGAAAGGAGGGACCATGAAGGTTTTAAGGGAATTCTCTTATTTATACAAAAAGATATGAGACTCAAATAGAGAAATGAGGAAAACAAGAGAGAATATCTCATTCCCAAAAGATGAAAAGAAGAGAGGAAAAAGAGTTGTAGAGAACATAGTTTGAGTGTAGAAATCCACTAGTAGAAATGTAGAAGAAAAGAGAAGAAGAAAGTTCAAGCATGTGGTTAGGTAGAACTATAGAAAGACAAATAAGAAAATAAAATGAGCATGTAGCTTGTAGAGTATAAAAGATCCCATAGCTCTAGAGAGAAAATCTGAAGGATAAATGGGTGAACGATGTAGTTCTTGTGGTAGACAAAGGACGAGGAAGAAAAAATTGTGAAAGCCCAAGGTAATAAAGAATTGTGTCGTTTGATAGATTCTAAAGTCTAGAAAATGGATTTTTTTGTGGATTTCATGGTTGTAACCCTAAGCGATGGAAAATATCATTGTACATTATATGTTGTTATATGAGGAAAAGGCTTGGCTCTGTTGTATCTATTATCATAGTAAAATTCTCTAATGCTACATGCATGCAATTTTATTCCCAATAAAAAAATAAACAATGTATGTTCATTTGTTTCCTCATGTGTGATTGCATGCATATCTATTTTATTATTTCTAATAGAATTGTGAACTTGTGTTGTCTCTTTTTCTCTTATGTTAGTGATGAGCAATCTGAGAGTGTGAGAAATAGGACTTGAGGACGATTTCAATCGACACTAAGTGGTATCAGAGTGTTAGTGATGAGCAATCTGAGAGTGTGAGAAACAAGACTTGAGGACGATTTCAATTGACACTAAGTGGTATAAGAGAAAGAAGGGTTCATGTCTATGTTGCAACTCCATGAAGAAGAATCAGAACTACGTGAATGTTGTAACATAATTAATAACTTAAAAAAAACTATGCTAGCCTAAAACTCAATATTTTTTGGGTTTAAAACACCAAAATCAACTCCTAAATTGAAAAGTGGTATCATTAGTAGCATCCTTATTTTGGTGGAGGGGTGGGGGGATTGGGGGTTGTTTAAATCACAACCTTTTGAAACCATAATCAACCCCTCGAGAACTGTTTAGTTTTTTAAAATTAATTTTCTATATTTTTTAAACTTTTTTAGGTAAATTGTTATATATATATATATATATATATATATATATATATATATGTGTTTTTGTATTTTTAAAGTTTGTTTTCTTTTTCACTTATATTTTTTATTTGTGTTTTTGGGATTTTACTTTATATTTATTTCTATGTTTCTTTTTATGAGTGTTTTTTTAGGATTTTATTGTTTTCATGTTTTTTTTAAAAGGAGGTGAAAAGGGGTGGTTTCATAGATGATTTTAGGGGCTAAATTTCGCAAATGGGATAATTTTCCATCGTTGATTCGCCAAGTTCCATTTTTTCTAAAAAGGATTAACCCAAATTACATAGAGTAAAATTATTTATTTTTACAAAACTATTGCCAAACATTTTACATTTTTCATATTAAGGATTAGTAAGATTAGCCCAGGTTTCTACATTTTAATATAAATTTTCATCCTTCCCCCTTTTTACCTTTTTTTTTAAAATTATTTTATTTTATTTTTAAAATTTAAATTGTTTTGATTTTTAATTTTATTTTATTTAAAAGAAACATGTTTGACCCTTGTTTTGGGGTTTCTCGCTCTATTTTTGATTTAATTTCTATTTTTTATTTCTTATGATTTTGTAACAACACTGGTTTTGTATGCCATTTTTTTCCGAAAAAAAAGCATAAATTTTATTTCAAAAAGAAAGAAAATTTACATTTTGAATAAATACATGTAACCATGTATTTTTTCTGCTATCCTCCTTAGTCATGATAGGGAGAAGAAGTTCATCCAAAAAAAAAATAATAATTACATATTGTTTATCTTCTCTTGAGCTACAGAAAGCCAAAAAGACTCCCTTTAGAAAATTCTACATTACAATTTGTTTCCGCCCCAAGTGTTGAAAACATAAGTGTCATGTTTGTTTAATAAGGGAAGATGTGAGACTAATGTAAATTGTGTCCAAGGAACCCAATGTATCAGAGGAGAAAAGTAAAATCTATGTACACCATGGACTGATAATAGACCTAGAAGGAATCTCAATCCAATATGTTGTGCACCCTTCTAGTCTTGACCCTAAACTGTGGTTCTGGTCAAGTCTGCAATCAAGTGAAGGTGAAAATTCCCAAGCTCATGTAATTTTTCTATGATTTCTTGGGGAAGTATGTGATGTTTTCCACTGTCTGGTCATGGGTGAGTGCCTAGTCTAATGTTGGTTAGATATCTAACTTCTTACTTCTTCTTGGGTTGACCGAGGTTCGAATCTCAATAGGTTTCCAACAAAACCCTCCAAAACTATCATCCCTCCTAGTAAACCAGAAGGAAACATTGTGCACAAGGTGCTCAGCATAGTCTCACCCGAGATATCTCTATGGGTGACTACAATGCTCAAGTGCTTGCATTATATGAATGAGTGGGAATCTGGGAGTGTATTATATCTTTCTTTATGCATTAGACTTTTCATTGATTCTAGTATTTCTACAATTCATTCATATTTTATCCTTATGCATGCATGTTATGATCTGTATTTAGGAGCGGAACAAACTAATTAACAAACTGACTAAAATAAATAAGAGATATGAAGAATAAGATAGATATCCAGTGAATAATATCTTTTATTGAATAATGAAATATGATGAAACTATAAAATAACAGAACTGAAACACTTGCTCGAATGGTGGTAGCTATCTCTGAGAAGAGATGTGGCTGTTACAAGATTTCGTTTGAGCATAATGGATTACCATGAGGCTCTAGAGGCCTTTTTGATATTACTCATGAATTCCAAAACCCTATACATCCAAAAACCTAACCCTAGAAGGTGAAACACCAAAAGTTATGTGGGCCCCTATGGGTAAGTTGTTGTATGTTGATACCTCAACTTCCCAGGGTCGTAACTTTTGCATACAACCTCTGTTTTAGGCGTGTGATAGATCATTGGAAAGGAATTTAAATTAACTACACATTTTGTAGTCAAACTCTGAATATGTCTACAGTTTGATTGTGGCGAGCCAAAAACTAAATGTTTAGGTCCCTAAAATGACCCTCAAAGTACAACAATATGTGTTGACATAAAAACATACAAAATAATCTAGTTGGAATAGGCGAGAGGCCACCAATATCCACCTGGAGGATGTGTGGGGCTTCAAACAGCCCCAAAAGTGTAGAACCCACAATTAAAAATAAGTACAGAAGAACATGCTAAACAAAAATGGACAAGAGGAGCCAGTTGGAATAGGTTGGTGGCCACCACTCTCGATCTGGATCAATCCCCCCCCTTTAGGAAGAAATGGTCTCCATTGCGTTTAGTTCCCCCATCAGGTGAGGAAACATCTGCTGGATTTGGCCTTGGGTGAGCCACTTTCCTTGGTGTATGAGTTTCCCTACCTTGACAACCCAAAAAAACTGGATCCTCTAATGGAGAGTTCCCTTGACCTATGTGTCCACTATCTAATCAGTGGATGCTTGTTCCATGCAGTCAGGCTTGAGATCTATGGGTGTCTGTTGTTCTGAAATATATGAGGTGTCCAATAATGGTGGAAAGTATGGTCGAAGTAGGTCCACATTAAACACTAGGTGTAGGCCAAGGAAGGGTAGAGTTTTTAGCTCAAAATCATTGCGACCCATAGCCTTGGTGATACTGTAAGGCCCACAGCGAAGAGGGAAGAGCTTTCGATCGGACCCGATGAGACGAGCCTTCTGCAATTGTAACCAGACATTTTCTCCCACCTGAAACTGGTGTGGTACCCTATGTTGATCATGGCATTAATTGTACTTAGCATTGGATTTCTACAAAATCTCCTAGACCTATTGGCAGATGTACTGAATCCTCTTAATGAATTTGGTGGCTTTGTTGATCGCAGGCTGATCATGGGAAGAGTTTGTTTGTGTGGTGGAAAGAGGAAGTGCAACATCAATGGGTCCCAAGGTTTGGAATCCCAAACCCACTTGAAATGGGCTATGTCTAGTGGAGCTATGGAGATTTATGTTGTAACTGTGTTGAACATAGTGGAGACTCTCGTCCCATGTACAAGGATGATTATAATTGTACATGTGTAGGATGTGCATGACGTAGATGCCACCTCTGTCTCGCCAAAGTCTCTACACGACCTCCCGGTCTTAAGGCTCGTTCGCTCTATTTCATGAGCCGAAGCGGCTCCTTCGATTCCTTGTTGGAATCTCTTCTAAATTGATCCACAGGTCCTTCGGGAAGCTCCCCTATGCGAACGGCACTAGGCACGAGCTCCACCTTTCCCAAGCGACTACAATGCTATGACCACAGGCCTACCTTGAAAGGAGCTTGTCACAACTCACCTCTCACGAGTTCGTGAGTCGAAGCTCTCGACTCCTCCTGTCCAATCCCGTGATATCTGAGATCGCGAGACAGGTATAAATCCTTCTCTGTCAGTGCCCTCCACGCGTGACCACCAGCTAGGATTAACACTAGTGCTTCTTGCTTCTCACTACTTCGCGATTTCAAAGGTTGAACTCCCATGCTTTTATCTCACGAATCCCTGAGACACGAGAATTCAACGGAGTGTTGACTCCTTCCACAACGTGACGTGTGTCTGCCTGTCTATCCTTTGGGCCCACATCGTGGTTCTTCCATGTGTCCACAAGAGCCTCATCTCTTAGCGCTTCATGGCTTCTGCAGTCGAGATGATAAACCTTCGGTTCTTCAACCCACGAAACCCCAAAATGAGATTACGCGAGTGATCAAATGGCCCCTATCGACTTGGATCCTACGACTGACCTTGCTCCTCGCGATTTCGCAACTTCGCGACTTGGAGCACCCAAATCTTGGGCCCTTACCTTGCGAACCTCCGATTTTGTGAGATCCATAGATCTTTGCAACCTGTCCTCCTCTGACGGCCAGTCCCGATGTTCTCATGAATTCGCCTCTCGCAACTTGGAGCACGCAACCTTTGGGCTCTCACCTTGTGAATCTCCGAGTTCGCGAGATCCCTTGATCTCTGTAACCTATCCTCCTCAGATGGAAGGCTCCGATCATCTCACGACTTCGCCTCTCACGACTTGGAGCACCCAATGCCTAGGATCTCACTTTGCAAACCTCTTAGTTCACGATATCCTTAGATCTCTACCACCTGTTCTCCTCAGATGGACGACTGCAATCCTCTCATGGCTTCGCCACTCATGAAATCAAGAGACTTCCTTCTCTAACCTCCGATGTTCGAACCCCCAATATGGGTGATCTCGTGACACATTTCCTCTCCAACGGATGACTCAGATTATTTCTCCCATTCGGGACTTTTTCTTTCGCCTTCCATGGTTTAAACCTTGGGAAACTCTCGACATATCCAATGGCTGTAAGGTTCTTCACTCAAGATTTGACGGTTCAGATCCACTCGCCTGTGCACTTCTCCTGCTTCTCCCTGGACGTGAAATCTTCAATGGTCCAGATCTTTTCAGCTGATCCAATGGTATCTATTGCTCCCCCCGAGCTCTGGCACTTTTCTTCCAACACTTGGAGGAATTCCAAATGTTCAAATTCCTTGACCTTTGTTTCTTCCGTATGCAAACTCTTCGACTTGAGTCTCACTTGCGTGCTCAAAGACGCCACTCCTCCTAAGCTTATCCTTCTCTGAAACCTTCAAAAGGTTCATGACTTCTGCTCTTCTGCAGAGTTTTCACACACATAAAGGTGCTACTCCTTCTGAGCTTCTCTAAGACTCAGACCTCTAAGTAAAATAATTCCTTCTTCCTTCTCTCTCAGATGGAGAATTTGGATTCCCTCTTGGCTATCCTTCTACTCAAGAAACCTCTTGCTGAGTGTTCAGGGTGTTCAAAAACCCTACGAAGATCCTTCAGTGGATTCTTTTCCAAATTACAGAACTCAAGGAGTTCTTTCCTTGTTCCTGTCTGCACACCTACTCAATTCCCACCTAGCAGAGTGTCTTCTCACAGATCATCCAACAGTTCTGTCCTCTCCTGTGCGTCCTATGCACTTTCTCAATGCCCACCTGGAAGAGCTCTTAGAATCCTTAGTGAAACTTGTTCTCCTATCTGAACACACAATAGAGTTCTTCTCAATGCATCACTATGCATATGCTCAATGCCCACTTGGCAGAGCTCTTAGAATCCTCTCAAGCCTAAAACTAAACACACTCCTACAAATGAAAAACTATAGCATACATTCACAACATAATTTGAACACACATAGACATTCATTCAACATAGGAAATATGCAGGAAAAAATGTTGTTTGTATTAAATTGTAAATGCTTGTTTGTACAAGGTGTTCCTGAGCACGGTCTGTAAAAAGGTCTCGGCTCTTCTCTTCTCTTCTCTTCTCTATGCTAACTACTACAAAATGAGACCCCAAAATATCTTTTACCTGAGGGGGCTCTTTAAGCTCTTCCCTCCAATCTACCTACCCTATTCAATGGCATTGAAAGGGTTGTCTAGTCCGCAAATTGGATCTAGATCTCAACCTTACAAAACATTAAAGGCCTATCTACCTACATCCTGTGCAAAGGCACGACTTCATGGCTCAACAGCCTAAAACATTTAATTACATTCATTCAAATTTTAAATGAGGATTGTGCCTCTCTTCAACACGCGATTTGAATTTGCTGACATGGCTGGTTGGATGACATGGAGAGATGCTCTTGCATCATACTCCTCAGCTGCAAAATTCATGAGCTCCTGCTCATGAGATTCCTCTCTCAGCTGTGGAAATCCTCTTGGATCCCAGACAAATTTCTAGAGCTATTCATCTGCTCCACTTCCTTGCTGTTGTTGTTGCTTCTCTTCTACCCAGATTCTACTTGCTGGAAGTCTCTACTGATCTCAACATCATCTTTTGATCTCCTCAATCACTTTGTCCAACTACTCCAGTGGTTGGCTCCATTCATGTAGTCTCCCTAGCTACAAAAATTTTCTACAATTGGGCAGATCATTGTGATCTCCCATGCCTTCTTCATCTTCATCATCTTATTTTGTGGTACGAAGTGTCCACTCTGCTACAGAGTTCATCTCTGCAGTCTTCATTACCTTTTCAACTCCCTGGCTGAAAATTCTGAGCGATTCCTCAGAATGCTCCTCTGCCAATATCTGCTCATGGCAGTCACCTGTTGGCTCAGTATTGTTCAACCAATCCTCCAGTATCTCCAAATCCATATCCCATGGAGTGATTAATCTATCTTCCTTCTCTTCGACTTCTTCTGCTGCTAGATTTAGTGTTGCAGTTTCCTTCTTTTCAGCTTCCTGGTTGAAAGTATTGAAACACTCCTCATAATGCTCATCTTCCGTTTTTGCTTGGGAAGATTCAGATATCTTCTCCAATCCTTCTCTGACAGTCTCAACTGGCTGTCCTGCTTCTGTTGTTACTACCTCAACATCCGTAACGTAGATTTCTACCTCCTCTTGGGCAAATGGTAGGAATACTTGAATTCTGCCAATCATTAGACTGCTATTTTGATCTTCTTCCTCTTCTGTCAGTTGACCTGGCTAATTCAAATCCATCTCTGAGATCACCTACTCTGTCATCTCCTCGGGTTGATTCAAACTCACCCCTGAGTTTATGAGACTCTCAAATAGCCTCATCTACTTATCCCTACTCACCTGGAAAATTGGGATTTCTCTGTTGCCCTCCTGGAAGTCTATGGAATCAATTGATCCCATCTTTGTTCCCTTGCCCACCTGGAAATTTGGAAACCTTTCATTTACCTCCTAGTAGTCTATAGGATCCCACATCGATCTCAATCCATTGCCCACCTGGCACTGTGAAATTCCCTGGCTGTCCTCATGATAGTCTGTGGGATCCCATGGTGATCTCAACCCTTTTCCCACCTGGAAATTAGGAATTTCTCCTCTGCCCTCCTGCCAGTGCTTGAGATCTTCAGCTGATCCCAATTCATCCTTACTATTGATACTTCTCCCAATCTCTATTTTACATATCTGAACCCTTTTCTCTGGTCTATTGAGGTTTTTAGCAGGCCTCAACCACCATTTTAACAACTTACACTATATTTTATCCATCTTGCTGTTTATTTCCCCTACTAAAAAATATGTTGTTGTCACTCTGAAACCTTGAGTGTTTCCAGCCTCTTCCATAGTCCTCCTGATTGTCTATGGATTGTTGCCTACCTGTAAGTTCTCCTCTACAGAGTCCTTAGTACTCTGTCCTCTTTTTCCTTCTCCCTCTGCTTGAAATATACAAATAGATTTCTCACTTTAATACCAAAACTGACGCAGACACCACCTCTACCTTAGTAGAGTCTCTGCGCGACCTCCCGGTCTTAAGGATCATTCGCTCTATTTCATGAGCCGAAGCATATCCTTCGATTCCCTATTGGAATATCTTATAAATCGATCCATAGGTCCTTTGGGAAGCTCCCCTATGTGAATGGCACTAGGCACGAGCTCCACCTTTCCCAAGCGACCGCAACACTATGATCACAAGCCTACCTCGAAAGGAACTTTTCACAACTCACCTCTCGCGAGTTCGTGAGTCAAAGCTCTCGAATCCTCCTATCCAATCCTGTGATATCCGAGATCACGAGATGGGTATAACTCCTTCTTTGTCAGTGCCCTCCATGCGTGACCACCGACTAGGCTTAACACTAGTGCTTCTCGCTTCTCACCACTTCGTGTGTTCAAAGGTTGAACTCCTATGCTTTTATCTCGCAAATCCCTGAGACACGATAAATAAATGGAGTGTTGACTCCTTCCACAATGTGACATCTGTCCTCCTGTCTATCCTTCGAGCCCACAGCATGGTTCTACCACATGTCCACATGAGCCTCGGCTCTCGACGCTTCATGAATTCTATAGTTGAGACAATAAACCTTCAGTTCTTCAACCCACGAAACCCCGAAATGAGATTACGCGAGTGATCCAATGGCCCTTGTCGGCTTGGATCCTATGACTGACCTTGCTCCTCACGATTTCGCAACTTCGCGACTTGGAGTGCCCAACTCTTGGGCCCTTACCTTGTGAACCTCCGAGTTCACGAGATCCCTAGATCTC
>ML876631.1:5731-18218 GCA_009831015.1 Picea engelmannii
GCCTAGGGAAAAAGACACAGACTAAGAGCATTATTGAGTTTAAGAGATCCCTTGCTTAGGAGGACGACTTCATTAGCAGCTTGATCCGCTATTCCGTTATGAGCACGAAGAACATGGTAAAAACCAATATCACTGAACTTTGGCAGCAGAGCTAGAATGCGTTTCATCACTTGCTTCAGGTGACATGAGGGCGAAAGATTTCGAGTGATGACCGCTTGAATGATCAATCTAGAGTCCCCCACAACCGTTAGATCAATAATTCCCAGGTGCAAGGATTGGTTCAGACCTTGCCATAACGCAAGAACCTCCACCACATTATTGGTTTCCACTTTTAGGCCCCAGGAAAACTTCCAAGTCAAATTTCCTCCTGGATCAAAGAGCCCCGCCCCCTCCTCCAGCCTTCCCTGGATTCCCTTTTGAGGCTCCATCAAAAACCAACAGGTGTCTTCCTACTTGTTTTTTCCAGATCAGGAATTCAGTGCTATTCTTTCTAATTTCCCAAGCTTGCAACTTGGGGTCCTGGTCTGACTCGAAGAGTTTACTTGGGTTCAAGGGAAGGATCCAATATTCTTCCAAGGAATTGAGAGGGGAGCATATGAATTTAGCAGGCTGAGAGCATAGAAATTCACCCATCAGAGATTTAATTTTGACCTCTACCTGAGGGGGGCTAGAGCAGATACCTCGGAAAATCCTATTATTTCGTTCAAGCCAAAGTTTCCAGCATATAAATTTTGGCAGAATCAGCCATGAGAATCCTAAAAAGTCCTTCGAATGAGAGGAAACAGGGGAGGTAAGAGCCCATTTACTGAAAAGAGAGGAGACCTCTTCAAACTGCAAATAAATTGACCAAGGGGAGGTCATAAGGCCCCAGACTTCTTGGGCGAAGGGGTAGGAGAGAAAAAGATGGGAAGTCGTCTCTTCATTAGCCAAACAAAGAGGACAACGAGAAGGGCCTTCCCAGCCTTTCCAGCGCAGAACTTCAGCTGTAAGAGCACTATTATGAGCCAATAACCAAGAAAACTGATCAACTTTGGGAAAGGAGTTACTGGACCAGACAAACTTCTAGACCCCTGGAGAGGAGGGTGCATGGGGGATAGACTTGATGCATTTGTACCCTTTAGCTACTGAATAAAGCCTAGATTTGGATCCCCAACCTCTAGCATCCTTCAGATGATTATCTATAGGATATTTCCCCTGCAAACAATGGAAGAGCAATGCATGTTCGTTTAATAAATGGGATGGGCAGTCCAGCATTTCCCATCCTACCCAAAGCTGTTTGTCATCCGAAGTCCATCTGGAAATGGATGATAATGTAGTTTTCCCAGCACTTGTGAGGTGTCTCCTTATCCCTTCCATTCCTTCCAAGGTCCCAAGTGGGGGATGCCCGAGGATGGAGTCTTCCCAAATCCTGATTTTCTTACCATTTCTCGAGGACCAAGTAAGAGCTTGAGAGAAGAAGGTCAAATCTTTCGAACAAAGGGAGAACAAGGGAGACCCCTTAACCACTTTCAGACTCTTATCCAAGCATCGAAGTCTTGATACAGAAAAATATTTCTTCCAGAGCGCCTACTTACTCCGGGTTGAATTCCTGGTGACCATATTCCATAGTAGCTTTGCTCCCAGTGCTAAATTTAGCACGAAGGTCTCGCAGCTGCAGCCCACCTTCCAGCAAGGGAGTTGTGACCTTTGTCCAGCTAACTAGAGGGAGTCTATTTTCATTATGCTTCCCCCCTTTCCACAGGAATCTCTGCAGGAGCACTTCAATTTTTCCAAGAACTGTACTTGGGGCTAGAAGAAGAGAGCCTTGAAAGACTGGCATACTAGCTAGAACGGATTTAAGGAGCACATTTTTCCCTGCTAAGTTCAGCCAAGATGCTCCCCATGCTTTGATTTTTGCTTGCAACTTTTCAATCAGCGGGCCCCAACTGGAGACTTTCGGTTTTGCATTGAAGATTGGGATTCCCAAATAAGTGAAATATGTCCATAGGAAATTACCTTCAATTTTCAGAATTCGAGCCAGATTATGCAATTCAATTAGGGAGCAATTCCAGCTATATATTTTGCTCTTGGAATAGTTAATTAGGCTTCCCGAAGCATCTTGATAGTCATCCAGAACCAATTTGAACTTTTTTGCTACATTTGGGCTCGCTCCTCCAAGGAGAAGAGTGTCGTCAGCAAACTGGGTGTGATTAACTTCTTTGACCCCTTTAACGATCCTTAGTCCTAGCAGCTTTTTCTGGATTCTACTGTATTCCAATTGAAATCTAAGAGCGGCGGCTTGAATTGCATACAACAAGGGGGAAAGGGGACGCCCTTGGCGCAGACCCCTCGAGGCCTGGAAAAATTCAGCTGCTCTTCCATTTACCAGGGGGGCGATCCAGGGCGCGCTTATACAAGCTTTAACCCAAGAAAGAACTCCAGGTTCAAATCCAAATCTTCTCATTACCTGAAACAAAAAGGCACGTCGAACCCTGTCAAAGGCGTTAGTCAAATTTAATTTAATTACCATACCTTTCTCCTTTCTGTTGATGCTAGAGTGAATAGATTCCTGAACAAGGACAATATTGTCAGAAATATGCCTTCCTTGGATAAACCCTCCCTGGTTCTCAGGAATAATGCCCGACAAAACAACGTTCAGCTTGTTGGCTAGAACCTTCGTGATGAATTTATATCCAATGTTGCATAGGGAAATCGGACGAAATCTTGCAAAGGATGAAGCTCCTTTTTCCTTAGGAATGAGAGAAAGAAAGGAGGAATTAGTTCCTCCTCCAATTTTATTGCATGATTGAGACTTCTTGACCATTTTCAGAAGATCCCTGTGGATGATGGTCCAACAAGAGATGAGAAACCGGGCAGTAAACCCGTCTGGCCCAGGTGCTTTATCAGGGCTCATACCTTCAACAACAGATTTGACTTCTTCTGGAGAGACAGGGCGCATAAGCAGAGCATTGGAATGGGCTAAAACTAGAGAAGGGATATGATCTAAAATTGCCATATTGCTGAGATTTAATTCAGGAGATGACTCCGAATATATCTCCTTAAAGTGATTATGAGCTGCTTTTTAAATTTCATCAAAGGCAGTGAGCTGATTTCCCTGATGTTCAATCTTAGGTACAGAATTAAAATGCTTTCTTACCTCAACCTGTTTGTGAAAAAACTTGGTATTTCTGTCCCCTTCCTACAGCCAATGGTTTCTTGATTTGATTTTCCAGTAAATTTCTTCGAGTCTGCAGGCATCATGCAGCTTATTGTGAAGAAGTAATTCTTTATCCTTCGTAGGTTGGTCCAGATAACCTTCCGATCTGAAATGAAAATCTTCCAATTCCTTCTCATCTTCTAGCCTTTGCTGCTTTGGCGTCTTATGTTGTTTGGCCCAATCTTTCAAAGATTTTTTCAAGATTCGTAGCTTTTCTTCCCATACATGGAAAGCTGACCCTCTAACATTAGTGTGCCAGGCTAGAGCTACAATGTCATAGAAACCATCCATATAGATCCAAGAGGGATTGAATCTAAAAGGAATAGGCCCCATATTTTTATCTTTGACAAAGGAGAGCGCTATAGGCTTATGATCAGAAGCGCTGAAAGCTATAATAGAAGAAACAAGATCCATCCCTTGGAGATGGAGGGACTGTTGGACCAAAAACCGATCAAGACGGGCAACAATATGTCCTGGGCCCAACCTTCTATTTGTCCAAGTGAAAATCCCTTTAGCAGGCTTAATATCCTCCAGATCCCAATTAGCTATTAGATCTTCAACCCACTCCCTGGACGGATCTCTAATCACATTTCCTCCTCTTTTTTCCAGGGCGGAAAGGGTTAAGTTAAGATCACCTACTACTATATAATTATTGAGATGAGAGTTTACCATATGATCGTTTAGTGAATTCCAACAATATTGCTTCTCGGAGAGAGCTATAGGAGCATACACATTAAAAATACTTAACCGGAGATTAGAATCTTTAAAAAGCATTTCAGTAAAAATCCAATGAATATTTGTTACCGAGCTTACTAATTCGACCTTAGAGGGGTCCCAGAGCATTGCCAAACCTCCTGACGCTCCTCGAGAACTGACCGATATACATTGTGCTTTAGACCAGAATGACTGAGCAACCTGGAGGAGAGATTGCTCTTCCATTTTTGTCTCCTGGATAAGGAGGATATGAGGCATCGATATTCTGATAAGATCTTTCATAGATAACATTTTCGATTTGCTTCCTAGCCCCCTACAGTTCCAGGAGACGATCTGCATTATTTACCTTTTGGATTGGACGCTCCCCCTCTCGCAACATTTCCATGATGTCTAGTATTTCTGGAATTCATGTGTTTTTCAATAGTAGACTGTACTCCAGCTAGCTTATCTCGATAAGCAGATGTTTCCCTTCTTTCTTTGTCTGTTTTCTTTCCTCTCTTGTCCTTCTTAACTGACTTTGTTTGATCTATGTCCTCTTCTTCCGTATCATCCTCCTCTGATCCTTCTTCATATGCCATTTCCACATGAGGGTCCTCCTTATCTTGCTGATCTAAGGGTTTCTCATTCATGGTTCCTTTATCTTGAAATCCTTCACCCTGAGGATTGGTAGATGATGGAGGTATTTCTCCTTCTTCAATCGCCTTGTCTGGTGGTTCTTGTTCTTCAAGGCTGTAAATCTATTTTCGAATTTTGAAATCTGGATTTCCTTCTGATTTTTAGAGGACTTAGGGTCCTTCGAAGGAGTAGCATTGGCATGGGGTTCAGAGACCTTAGAGCCCTTTCTTCTTGGGTTTGCCTTCTGTTTTTTCATTTGTTGCGAGCCTTCCTTCGACCCTTTCCCTGCCTCTGGCTCCTGTAATTTGGGGCAGTGCCTTTGAAAGTGCCCATATTCATGGCAGTGCCTACACTTAAAGGGCAGTTGTTCATAGTCCAGTTGCTGGTAATGCTGCCATCCTTTAACCGTAAGCTTGATTGCCTCTGGTAAACCTGCCTCCAAATCTACTTCAACACAGATTCAGGCAAAGGAATACTGTCCTTTAGGGTCAGCTTGATCAATATATTTACCAAGCCCGTTTCCTATGGCTCTGAGAGATTCCTCTCCCCAACAGTGCATGGGGAGGTTTGGTAAGCGAACCCAGACTGGAACAACTTTGGGGATATCCTTATTCGGGTCAAAATCAGGGGTCCATCTATTCAGATAGAGCCCCTGTGGCCCCATAAAGTAAGGACCACTTCGGAAAATCAGATCCCTGTCGACTTTCGAGACAAAATCGAACAGAAAGTACCCTCGTCCGATCGCATAGCATGAGACTCCTTGGGATATCAGAGGTCTCCAGTTATTATGAACCCAGGCGTCAGTGGAACTGGGAGTCGGCCAGAGACCAGTAAACTGTCCTATTAGGGCAGGATCCGCCAAAGATACAACCAACTAGATAGGTTTCTTCGAAGGCAAAGTGATTTCTGGAATGGCATCTAATTTTTTGACAAATTTCGGCAGTGGGTCAGAGACCTTCTTCTTTCCATGGGCATTCACCAGGCGGGCGAAGGCATCTTCTTCAGCAGACGGAGGGGGAGGAGTCGCCGCTCCTCCACCCATAGAGCTCATTTCCGCTGACTTCCGCACAAACCCTAGCGGAGATCACCCCGAGTTCGATTTCCAGAGGGGAGACGGATTTCCGTTGGCCAATCGCTGTGCGATTTTTTTTTTTTAACAGGTTGAGGCTTTAGTTAACTAGATTCAACGCAAGAATTTCAAAGACAGTGAGATTTAAATTTAAATAGAGTGAGATTTGAATTTACCATGGTGATTTCCATTTACCTTATGACCATCTTTTTGAGCCTATTCATTTTTTTACAACGATTTCTTGTAAAATAAACAGATATGAACACCTTTTCCCGCATTCTGCATTATTTTTCAATAAGAGAAATCTAAATTTGAGTATCAAAACCCATCAAAACAAGAAGAATACAATAATAAGGCAATCAAATGTTTAGAAGAATTGTTGAAGAAGAAGATAATGAAACAAAAAAAATTGAACAAGATGAGGAGAAAGATGTTTCAATCAAACAAATTTCAGGATGTTAACTAAAGATGATGTTGTTTCAAGTTTTATAAAATTGTTGAACATTTTGAAAACATGCAACAAGAAAACAATAAACAACATTAATAAACTCTAAATGGATTATGAGAGATGAAAGGGTACAGGTACTCGGGTACTTGCCTTATTGACATATGAGCCTACCCTTTTCTAGTCTGTAGTGCACATCCAATTGAGAGAACACATTGTGCATGGACAAATATAGTGAGATTTAAATTTACCATGGTGATTTCCTGTTACCTTATGGCCATGTTTTTGAGCCTATTAGTTTTTCTTGTAAAATAAACATATATGAACACCTTTGTTCCCATTCTGCATTATTTTTCAATCACAATACATTTTTTTATATCAATGTAAGTGTAAGAGTAATAGTAATTTTAGAAGAAGTTTGATATAAAAGAAGAAGCCAAATACATCTAACCTCCTTCCCTCGCCATAATGGCACTAAAAGCAATGGATTACTCGTCAGATAAGATAAATTATTGAAAAAAAACAACTTCTAACCATATAGTAGAGTGTAGGAGCGATGATTTTTTTTATTAATCTGAATATATAGTAAAACAACTACATAAGAAAATGAAAGAGTATAAAAGAAAGGATTCATGATATTGTGTGGTAGCCATCCTGCAAAAACAGTATATACTATATTGTTTTGAGAGTCACTAACTACATGAATTGATATATGCTTTACTTGATTGGCTTTAAGACCGATCTCTTGTGATCTTGAGTAGCATAGTATCTCAATATTCCATATGAAGAGAACAAAAATAGTAATGAGTACCTCAATATACCATATGAAGAGAACAAAAATAGTAATGAATAGGACAACGAATGCAACTTTTGGAATGCATGCATATAGCCACAACAATCAGTGTAGACTGCAACGTCTCTACATGCTTATCGACGATAGTGTTTGGAGAATGCAGTGATTTAAGTGATTTAAGGTGGGCCTCTAAAGTAACCAATGTATAAATCTCTTTTATAAAATAATTTTTAATTTTAAGAAATTATTTAAATATTTACATATATCATGTAAATAATTTCACATCCAAATAATTTTAGCCAATCCAAAATTCAATCCCGAAATTAGGAAAACAAAAAATGTATTGTTTTTTTTTTTTTAATTTAAAATAATAAATATATTAATAAGACCATTATCATACAATTTAAATTTTCTACCAAATATACCATTTGGTGCAACAAAAAACACCAAGTAATACGCAGTCAACTGTGGTTGACCGCAAGGCTATAGCTCCTCACCGAAGGCAGGGACTAATAATAGATGACGCCTCAGATTTTATTCTATGTAAGGTCGTTCTCTCGAATTCGCCTGTCTTTCTTAATGCGTACCATAAATGAGCACATGAAAATCCTTTGATGAAACAATGGGAGGGTACTAGTTCGTTCCATTATATTTAAAAAATGAGAATGTCTGGTTCTATTTGACCAAGAACACTTCGGAAATCAATAATGGCAAATAGGCATACATCCTGGAGATCGATCCTCGGTTTTTTCAGAGTTGCATCGCCTCTTGCACCAAACATTTCCTGAAGAATGCACTGGAAGCAAACGATTAAGGAAGCAAAGGATGAATACCTCTTGTTGGTGAAGAATGCAAGTGGATACCCACACAAAATCAGATGACAATGATTAGGGTTTTGAAGCATTAGAGGAGATAATATATAACATCTATGAATATGCTTTTATATGTATTCTATAGCTATGGGTATGCTTATATATATAACATTTATCACTCAGTTATACAGACTGATCATAAGTAAATCACATAGTTACACCAACAGTTAATAAGATTGCATGCATGTTCATATGGCTTAGTTGACATGTTTCCAAGACTTTCAAGCTAATGGTTCAGGAGAATTGGTTTAAAAAAGAAACTTGTGATTCTCCATAAGAAGCCGATTCTAGTTGATGAGAAATGCCAAACATTCACGAAAGCTTATGATTATGAGAGTTTGGAATCTCAAAGGAAACAAGTTTAAAAAATATGGAAGCCAATCCAGTAGCTATCCTAGAATCTCTAATACACATCAACAATTGGGTAGACTTTGTAAAGAGTTTTAAACCCCAGTAGGACCAGCTACATGACTGGATTTTTTTTTGCAGGATTGTTTTCGCATTATTAAAGAGAAGATACTGAATGAAAGCAAGCATCTATCGGCTCGTACGCTCCTCCCCTCCACTCTGATTCTCTTCAAAAATATGCGCACCCTCAAAACTAACGAAACTCGTGACCACCCTCCCGACGAAGTTGTGATCAAGTTCTCCGACTCCAGCAGAGCAAGTGCGCCAACTCAATCGAAGCAATTGAGAAGATCATTGTCGATTCCTATCGAAGGAATTGCTTGGAACGTCGCGAGTCCAATTCACAGACGATGTGAGGATGAGTGGCAATTCATATAGGAGAAGTTGTTCTGATGAACGCCTGTTCATAGTTAATCTTTTCTTAAATAACTGCTATATCTCTCATGATTTATGAACAATATTTTATCTGAAGAGTAATCTTGTCAGTGGCATCAACCCTTTAACACATTTCCGGTGTCCATTGCAGTCATGATATTCCAGTGTCTCTCATTTTGATGGTACTAAAAATCAACATTAATGATATAAATTGAGGAAGTCGACCAACACTCTTGAGCATTGAGATGGTTACATTTTCAAACAAAGTTTGAGAATGACTTATATGCTATAAGTTTTTTTCCTTTTCATGGTTAGATTGCTGGTAATATCTCATGAATTGTGGCATGAATTCAAATTTCGGTACTAAGTGGAGTGATTAGGGTTCGGACCCCTCTTTTTAACAATTTTTTAACTTTGAACTATTTTTGGATAAAATCAAATTTTCCCTTCACTCTAAAACCAAAATTGAACCAGGCCCTAGAAACCAAGTCTTCATGAAACCATTGTGCAACGATTTGAGCTGAGTCCGTGCACAGCATGAAACTGATATGAAAACACAGTCTACGCTCAAATATTGAAATGAATGCTTTCCGAGGGAGCTTAAAAGAATGTGCGCTGACATGGTCACCCGACGAAGTTCATATATTGGCCTCCTGTTCACCCGTGATACTTCCCAAGAAGTCCTCCGATTTACACCATAGGAGTTCATGCAATGAGCTCCGAATGCAAATCATAGGTGTTCTTATTAACTCCTCCAATGCAAATTGGAGGAGATCCCACTAACTCCTTCGAAAAGGGACATGCCCCTGGAGTACTGTTCATATTTCGGCCGTAACATTTGACCTACACACCGGTGTGCTCCTTATACCATTGGAAAGGTATTTACGAGGTTTCGTGTGCTCCTTATACCATTGGAAAGGTATTTACGACACAATGGTAAAATTTAAGAAATTCCTAACCAATGCCCTTATTTTAATTATTAAGATCTGGTGCCTTGCCAATAGCCCCGAGCAACACAACACCTCACAGTTATTTTAATTATTAAGATCTGGTGCCTTGCCAATAGCCCCGAGCAACACAACACCTCTACTGTGAGTAGAGGAACCGGGGATTGAATTCATGGAAATTTATGTGAAATTTCATTTACTCGATGCTCCAGTTATATGAGTTTGAATGCTTGGTTTTAATGGTTTATTTGAGGTTATTCTAGGGCCACTCATTTGTTGTATGTTGAATGGTGCCATGTACTAGCACTGAGAGGAGGTCATACTTATCATCCTTGCGATGTGATCTACGATCAAGGATGACAAAAAAAAAGAATAACAACAACTGTAGTAGCTACCGAGAAGCAACATAAGTAATTTAATTCAAATGGTTGAAGAAGAGGTATGAACCCCGTGATGATTGAGTACCAATCTTGGATAACCAAGAGGTCCCAATGTCCGAGCCAATCGTTACAATACATGAGGTGCACTACAACCAAAATACATGATGACCCATAGGTGCTAGAACACAAATTTGAAATGTAACTTCTTTCATTTCTCTCTCATCATCACAAAGAGGATAAAGAAAAATATTGATAAATGAAAGGTCATGGGGTATACCAAGAGTCAAGCTGAGCCTCAATAAATACTAGAATTGCACCAAAAGAACAAGCTTTTTTCTCTTCAAACATTGTACTTTTTTTAACTATTCTGGCAATACAATGTCAAATAAAATTGAGAAGCCATTCCTTGGAGCTTCAATGTACTATTGCTGAAACTATTAATATTGAGAAGCCCTAGGACTAGTTTTTTGATAGAGAGAAGACCCTGCATGTGTTTTTGTTTTGTTGCGAACTAATTCAAGCGAAATGTATGTTGTTCACATGGGATGTAAGGACATGTTTGCTTATAGATTAGTCTGATACAATCTTTGTTACTCTTGCAGTTTTCTTGTTCTTTCTTGTATTATATGTTCCAAGCATATGAGTTGTGAATGCATGAAAAAACATGACTTAGACGTTTCTAGTTATAGAATTGTATGCATGCGTTTCTAACCATGCACCTTCATGAAATCTATTTGATTGGGGTTTATGAATATTTTAGTTTCATTACAACTCATTCAATTATGATAATTTTTTCATGGACTCATGCATTTACATAATCTTCATCTACATCTTCCATCTACATAACCATCTACCATTCACCTTCATCAGTGGACCCAACCATAACCGTTAAAATTACAACCAGTAATGGCAGCTGAGCCACAATCCGGATGGGTTCCCTAATCCAAAAGGTGAGAGGTTTGATTGAGACTTCTTACCTGGGGTAACCTCTGCTATTGAAAAAGGGCGATTTTGCACCCGTCAACAAAAATGGTGCTAGAAGGAGGGTGTTGTGAGAACACAACACCCCCACCAAAACTATTAGTTTAGGTGGAGGTCCATACTTCCGAATTTTGACAAGGAACTACTCTTTACTCACCTAGTTATTTATTCACCTACAGATCAAATCTCTTGCGTAGGGCCAGCTGGACCAAAATGAATAAACTCTTCACTAGTCTTTAAGTTCATCATCTTTCACTCTTCGTACATGGTTACTTGGGATTTACCACCCCCCCCCCTTATTCACTCAACCTTATTCTTTGTATTTTCTTCGCCATGCCTTTTCCCCTGATATATACTTCCTTCACTTTCAAAATCCCAACGACGACACCTCATAACATCGTCCTTAGGGAAACATTGATCCAAGTAGTTGTTCATATTCCTTCTTACGAATTTTTGATGACGACGTGCTCCTTTTTCAAGGCCAAGGCATAATCAAAGAGGGATGCTAGGATTGGATCATGAAGCCACACCAACATGATTTCTCGTGTAGGCTCCATTTCTAGTCAAGTCACATGACCTCTCTCGCTTCCACACATGGCACACTCCTACTCACAGGTTCTTTTCGGTGAAATATTTTGTCATCGATAAAAAATTTAGGCGTACATCTTCCCTCACCTCCACAAATTTCTAACGATGAAACTTTTCACATAGGTCACTAATGGCCAATATTTAACCCATCCTATGGTCTAGATAAACTTACAATCATTGACTACTTCATGACCGTTATATCCAAACCATCCTCTACATGTCCCACATGGTAACAATAACATCTTATCACTACAATTGAGAAGAAGATTTGTGTTGAGTGATTGGATCAGTGAATATTAAAAGCTTATTACGAACCCTTAAGTACTCTCATTGAGATTAAACGATATGTTTAAAAGTTTTCATCATCGGAGGATCATCCACGATCCTTGTCAACATATCTTACCACCAAAAATCTCCGATGATGATGGCCTTCCATTGATCTCATCCTTCCATCATCCCCGCTCCTTCGGTGATATAGTTAACGATCATAACCTCTGAAATGCCCGCGTCTACATTCATATCACCATGTACTCCTTTGACCAAGTCTAAGTTGTAACACACTTCTTCATTAATTTCACCTAGGTTTGGAGGGAATTTGGGAATGTTTAAACGTTATTGAGACTCAAAATTTTCTCACTTGTCTATATTCACACTAAGGAAGATAGGCACTGCATCGATGAAGGTTTTACCTCTTGCTCCCTTTATTACTGTCTTTGGCCTATGAGTAAGTGTTTTATGCATCATTTAGTAGTTATTATTTATATCACTGTAGTCATTCTCTTAATCGCTCAATTTTATGTTTTATGTAGGTGGTAAAAAAAAATGTCCTAGATGTTGACAAGAAAGGGAAAAATCCAAACCTCTTGGGCGCCTGTTCCTGCCTCAGTCCCAAAATCCTTCAATGTTTCCGATAAAAACAAACAAAATGGGATGGAGCACTACCTCAACTATGCTGAGATTCTGGATATGTTCCAGAATGAAAGGTTTCCCTTACAACGACACTGCCAGATGGTGTTTTCATATCTACAAAAGGATACTAGATTAATAGTCATTGCTTCAGGCCTCCCAATTGTGTCACTCAAAGTGGAATACATCCAAGCAAGA
>WSFP011467171.1:0-18218 GCA_009831015.1 Picea engelmannii
AGGGGTTTTTTTTTATTGTGAAAAATAAAGTCAATATAGTGTAGGTATTGGGGGGGGCGATGTGGGGTCTCAAGGGGTTTATAGGTATTGGGGGGTATAAAAAGGGGTATCTAGTTAAAATATGGGTTTTCTTTATTGGAAATATGTTTTGGGAGGGGGGTTAAACAAAAGGATTTTGGGAGGTATTTATCAATATCTAGTGAAATTAGGGGTATTATTTAATATCCCACGAATGCAAGCTCTATGTCAAGCTCACTGAGTGAAGACCCCATGCATCATCTAAGAAATAATCTATAGCCAATAATTTTTCTAGTTGTGGCTAAGGTATTTCTACATTTCATATTTCTCCAAGTAAATCACTCTTCTTTACGTGTTTGAATTGACCATTTTTTATTCAATCAAAAAGTCCCTTTGATCCTCATTAGATCCATCTAGTCATGTTTTTCTTCCTTTCTATTCCTTAATACTTAGAATGGTATTAAATCCCATACCAAGATCCTATATTATTTTTTCCACCTACTTATATTCCTTGATAGGCTATGCCAACATGATTGTTTCCCTAACATATCTATTGTTTCCACCTACTTATATTCCTTGATAGGCTATGCCAACATGATTGTTTCCCTAACATATTTGTAGGGGTGTAGATGCTCTTTTATGATCACTTGAAAGGATGAAATAAGTGATTTAAATTTAATTGACGATAATCATTATCCTCACTATACCTTGGGTGGGGTTCTAAATGATGGCTATTCCCCTTTGTTTTTACCAAATGAGTTGTTTGTAGTGCATCATTTCCAAACCAATTTCATCCTTTGTAGACTAGTCTTGTTACCATTTCCATCTCACTTTTAGTTACTTTGGTTTGTTGAAGAAAAGAGACACATGGATTCTCTATGTGGACCTTCCTTTTTACTATACTCTTTTTCTATGGAGGCATTGATGCCTCTATTATTCCATGATATGATATTCATTGGAAGGGACATTTACTAGGACTTTCTTGTGAATACATCTCATCCAACAGGTAAATTTGACAAGAGTCTACAAAGGAATTACTACTCTTATCAGTTATTCTTGTTTTTATCTCTATTCATCCTCCTTTTTGTATGATTTTCCCCTTTACTTGCTCCATCAAGATATTTTTAGTTACTACTTCCATTAGAATTTATTCCTCACCTTGTTGTAATTTTTTTTTTTTTTTTTTTTTTTTTTGTATAAAAGTGTTATAATCTTTTAGGTTTTGATCCTAATGTATATTAACCATGGTTATAATATCTATTTCTACTATTTTTTTTCTCACTTTGTTTATTATTCTCTTCCATGGTAGAATCCTCCTATTTCATCTTCCTCCCCTCTACAAATTATCCTATCTCTTCATTATCTTTTATCATTCCCTTTATGATTTTTTCATATTTTATGTTTGTTTTCACTTCTATCCCTAAAGTTTTTCCCTATCCTATGACCTTTCCATGTTCATTTTCTTTGTTTTACCATTTCTTTTGTGATTCCAGTTTCATTTCCTTATTGTTAGGCTTGGTCCTTCTTGTCAATATTTATCTTTGTATCAGTTGCTTGTGTGGTTTGTTGTTGTTTCTCGATATATCTCTATTGATTTTGTAAATGTTATATCTATTACTATTCCTATCATTTTTATACTTATTAACAATATGTTCATATAGTAATAGTTATATGGAAAGAATAACATAATTATGATCTATTTTTCCTCTTTATGTGGCTCAAGAATTCACAAGATACTAAGTGTTGGGAACTTATTTGCATAAGTTTTGAACATTAATTATCAATCCGGAAGTGTAAGTTTGTGAGATGAAAACACAATATGTGCAGGATCAAAACCTATTCTAAAACCTATACTAACACATGTACTACTGAAATATTAAACAAAAACAAGAACTAATCTTCATAATCTATGTTTATCACCATTTCACTTGTAGAAAAGTAGGCTACAATATTTCAGTACCTCAACCAGTGATGGCTCTTGCAACAATACTCTGTTAACTTGAAAAATTTAAATATTGAGAAGAATAATTAACAGACATTCAAATAAAAGATTCTAAATTAAAATCTAATTCTTCCAATATAAAGTTATCATAGTCTCATTTATAGTAAAACATGCTACAAGGTTATGTTGCCTCAATGAATGTAATCACTTGTAGTAGTACAATATTGACTTATGAAAGTTAAAGATTGTAAGAATGATAATAAATCATCTACTAATGAAATCAACTGCAAACTGTAAATGAAAACTGAAATAAAATATGAATTTAAATCTAGAGAATAGAAAGTTGATCTATAAATAAAAGAGTGAGAAGATTTACCAAAATGGAAAGTTGCATAAAAGCAAGGTATGCACAGAAACTTACAAGAGTGACATGAACCAGAGCAAGGGGGCCCTCCAAGCTTGGCACATGCATAGTAAGAAAGTAACTAATTGGAGAAAATCATAGCTCTTATATTGATTGTAAAAACTGTTACAATCTTCAATTCAAAGGTTTTCTCTATATTCCCCTCCTCCTCATGTTTTCAGTTGTATGTGTATTTATGCAAAGAAAAAATAAAAATGAAATGATAAAATTCGTCTATGATATAACTAAATGACTGATTTATCATTCATCTCCATCAGATCTGACCTCTGTGGTAGCCAAAATCATGCCAAATCACAGACTATTGAAAATGGTGAATTTGTTTGATGTAACAACGTGATTTTCCTCCGAAGTGGCAACATTGACCGGGCACTTGTGTGAGTATTTTTGTTGATCCAAGGGGAAGCCATCCATAGTATGAAAACATAGATCATGATCCACATGCCCATTTTCTTCAGATCAATCTACAAATATCTAGACGAACGAGCAATTACCAGATCAAATTACTTCTTGTAAAAACTGGTAAAATTGACTTCCCAGCACTTAAAAATTGCTCAATAATAATAAAAAAATAATTAAAATACATTTTTGTGGTTTTATTTGGCTTTGGTGGAGAAAATATAAGCAAAATGGAACATAGACGAGGGAAAATAAGGTAAATATGGACAAAATGACATTTATTTAGGTGGAGTTTTAGCAACAAAATTGAGGACTGACATCTCCCCCAAGAAGAAGGTATTGCATGTACTCATGCAATCAAAATTTCATCTATATATTCTTTACAAGGCCCTTGCATCTCTAAAAAGGACATCTACATTAAATGTAGATTTTCCTTGGATTTATTTCCTTGATTTCTGCATGGAGACTTTGACCTTCAAACTCTGATTTTTCGTCGTCAATGCCTCAATTTCCTTATGCCATTGGTAAAATTTCTTTACAATGAGGTCATTTTGTTTTTGTAACTTCTCATTTTCCACTTTTAATATTCCATTATCATCAATAAAATTCATGCTTTGTTTGGTGAGCATCTCATTTTGTGTTTTTATACATCTTTCCAACACCTTTATTTCCTCAATCTTTCTTTTAGCCTTCTAATTTTCTTTTTCTTTTTATTCATATTTATTTATGTAAATGACATAGGATATTTTTCTTTTGGATCTTGAGGAGTGCCTTGATGAGTGTTGGAAAAATCCCTTTCAAAATATGACTTTTCTTCTTGTTCTTTTGTGTATATGAATGGTGCCTCTTTTTCCGTTGCACATGTGGATGAGTTCCTTTCCTCTTCTTCCAAAGGCTAGATATAGTCATATAAGATTTTATTCCCTTTATCAATTTACAAAGTTGATATTGTAGAAGTAGGAAACCTTGTTCTTGGTTTCTTATTAATAGTTACAAAAATTTGTTCTCTTTGACTGTCATGCTCATCTTATTTGTTGATTTCCTTGGCCATAGACCTGGTGATTCTTATTTGGTATGTATCTATTAGTTTTGTGAAATTTTCTACCTTATGTTTTATTTTATATCTTGAAATTGTTCCTCTTGGTTCCTCTGGTTGAGTGTTATTGTCTGGTTGTTATTCACTTGATAACCTCATAATGTCCTCTATATCAACCTTTTCGACAAAACAATTATCAATGAGAAATTGTTCCCAAGTTCTGTTATTTCTTTGCAACTCATGAAGAAGGATCATTTTAATCAAAACATGGTGAGAAAGGTTGTGTTCGTCATTATTTTGGTTTCCTATGGATGGCCTTGGCCATCTTTGTTAAATTACTCAACAAATAGTAAGGCATGTTCATGGGTTTCTCTTTCTTTAAATGCATCAATAAACATGCATGATAGAGAAATATAATACTATATCTCCCCTCACAAGTGACATATTTTTGAATAAATAATGATGATTATTTCCATGTGTATTTGAGACAATTCCTCGATACAACTAAATTCCACTTCAATTTTTTTCTAGATTTATTAAGAAAACGAGTCCAAAAATTCTCCTCTATGGGATTATTCTTGAACCATATTTCTCCCAATTGAGGTAAACCAAAAATTTGAGACAATGTATTCTATGATAGACACATAATGATATTACCAAATTGTGCACTCTCACCATCAAATGTTTGGGAAATTTCTCTTGTCACCTCCATGTTATACCCTTGAAATTTAGAGAAAAATTTGAACCAACTGTCATCTTGAAGAACTATCTGGAATTTTGGGTGTAAGTGAGTTATTTGAAATTCATAAGGTTCATACCTAACTACTATGGCAATTCTAAACTATGTAAACTTTCGAACTTTTATAAACTTTTTACCAATACACTTGTGTAACTAATTTTCTCATATATCAATGTTGAGCTTATGCATTTGTTATAGAGAATATATTGTATGGAAAATGCGAAATTTAAAAATCCCTATGCATAAGAAATTCTAAAGAACTCCTCGAATTTCTTAAAAAATAATTTGATGGCTTACGAAACTTATATGAAAACCCTACTATTGCAATTTGAATAAACTAGAAATGATGGCACTTCTCATGGTAATTATGATAAAAACATACCTGGTTTGAACCTTGTTCTCATTCCTACACAGCTACAAAACTATCTCTTTGAAAAATAACAATGAATTTGAAGAAAGGATAGCATATTAGGGTTCTATATCATAGAAACACATAACATTTATGATGAGTGGGAAGGTGGAAAAAAATTTCCAGACAAGAAAGCAAGGTGACAAAGTATGGTGTTCAGAGCATTTGTTTTTCAAAATAGATCATATGAAATATGAGGTCGAAATGGAAAGGATGTCACTTTTATTTTAGAGACAAGTTATTTTATGATGATAATATTTGAAAGTCATATTATGGCCATGATAATGAGGTATTGGTTGATTATGAGAGTAAATTCTAACAATGAAATGGTAATCATGGATAGGATAAACATGTAGTGTAGGAATAAATATGTTGGTATAATGGACAAAACTCAAATCAATATATGCTGTTGGAATTTGGAAGCATGAATATGGACAATTATAACCATAAAATCTTGGAAAATACTTCTAAGGTATTGGTAAAAGGGTAAATAAAAAGGTATTATAATTTATTTTAATTTTGATTATTAACAAAATTTTAAGTATTGAAAAATAATTCTTACAATACTTGATACCACCATAGAAGTAATTGTTGGTGTTTTTAATCATGTTTCTTTAGATGGAGGATTTAATTTCATATGTTGGATCTTCACTTACATAGTTTGATTCTTCACTTGAATTATTTGCTAGGAGACTAACTTTTTCTTTGTTGATAGGTATGAATATAACTTCTTTCCTTTTGAAATGGATGGTGATGCTCAAAACTTGCTCCTCTCTAAATAGATGACAAAACTTGTACTTTTCTAGATTAGATGATCAAATAAATGCCTTTTTTTTTATGATTTGGATCATAAATCTTATTTTAGAAAACTACCCCCTCTGTAATAGTAATGATAGTGTAGGTCAAGGATCTAATGTGATAGAGACTATTGTCTCAAGCACCGTAATGAAAAGTGGATTGAAACAACCTCTTCTTAGTTTTCTATAAGAACAGAGAATGTTACTATATAAATATTCCTCTTTCTAAAACAATCTTCCATGTTTAACTATAGCCATTCCCTACTTATTTGAAAAGTTTGAAAAGCTACAATATGTTTTTTATACCATTAAACCATATAGTCTTTACCATTAATTCAAATTGTGTACAAGTTAGTCCATGTGAATAAATTTCTTGTAGTCGAACATGGGAAAAAAAATTTTGGATGACCAACCATTAATGTATGTTTTTAAACAACATGAGACAAATCATCATTCATTACAATGACCATTAAGGTACTCTAGTACATCCTACTAGGAATGAATAAATGAGTTGAAGTCGAGTCACCTGCAAGATCTGAAAATAAGGGGACATTGATGTATTCCCACTATTATTAGTGAGAGAACCTCTAATTGATGAATACAATCCTCAAGGTATTAAAAACAAATATCTAAACTTAATCCCAAATAGTTTGTTGGATTTGATGGGACAAGGTTTCTAGAATACAGAGAACCAACTTCTTTGATTGACTTGGTGCCAAGAATTGTTGAATAATGAAGTGGTGCTTCAACCTGATGATTGTATGGAACCAAAGTTTAATGTAGACATGATTCTTTTGGTTTAATTGTTCATTAGCACCGATTTGTGTGCCCTCCTTTGGCATGCAATGCATATCTTCCATTATTTGTAGCTTAATATCTTGAATGCATAAAGCATACGATGACAGGCATGGTATAAATTCCTCATTCTCAGGTTCTTTTGTTTTCTATTCATAAAATGATTTCCATGGCTCTTAGGTATCTTCTAGGTCTTATTGATGTTTCTCATGGAATTGTTTCTCTTATATCACTTCCTAGGATGTAGATATGTTCCTTATTGCTATCAATATTTTCTCCTCCTGAGATGCAGATATGTTTCCAATTTCTGCTAGGATTTGAGAGATTGCTTGGAGTAACATCCTTGTTTACTCAACAGATTCTTGAATAGTCTTGAATTTTTCTTGTCAATTGATAATATATGTCTTGCAAATGGATGAGTACTTAGTTGGGGGGGAGTTCTTTCAACACCTTAAAAATAAGGAAAATAAATGAAATCAACACACCACTCAAAGAAAACTTAAACAATCTAAAATATAGTCATGTACTTGAAATCATCATGCTACTGAGACGTTGTTGTCACCAAGCTATCGTTTCATGAGTTTTTATCTCTTCCTAGATAAAAATCACTTACATAAAAAGGAGACACGCTCATTTGTGTAAACGAAAACACACTTGCATGAAAGGAAACAACGAGGCTTCATAGAAACTCACTAAAGTGAATGCATAGGTTCTTAACTCTCGTCTTAACACTTCTCCTCCCCCAAGTTTCAATTGTAACTAAATTACACACAAAACATGAAACTTATGAAAACAAGCTACATATGCTCCGATCCCTTTAGCATATCCCCAACAATGATGCCAAAATGTTGGGCACTTTTTTGCATATGTTTTGAACGTTAATTATCAATCTTGGAGCATAATCTTGTGATATGCAAACATAGTCTGTGCAAGATCAAAACCTATTCTAAAACCTATACTAACTCTTGTGCTAATGAAATATGAGAAAAAAACAAGAACTAATGTTGTCAATATAAGTTTATCACAGTTTCACTAGTAGAAACACAGGTTGTAAGATTTGCGTGCCTCAACTAGTGATGGCTCTTGCAACAATACTTTATTAACTTGTGAAAGTTAAAGATTGAAAAGAATACTTAACACACATTCAAATGAAATATTATGCATTAAAATCTAATTCTTCCAATCTAAAGTTATCATAGTCTCACTATTAGTAAAGCATGATGCAAGGTTATGTTGCCTCAATGAATGTAGGTTGTTGTAGTAGTACACATTTGACTTGTGAAACTTATAGTCTCACTATTAGTAAAGCATGATGCAAGGTTATGTTGCCTCAATGAATGTAGGCCGTTGTAGTAGTACACATTTGACTTATGAAACTTATAGATGTTAAGAATTCTAATCAGTCATCTACTAATGAAATAAACTGCAAACTGTAAATGAAAACTGAAATAAAATATGAATTTAAATCTAAAGAATAGAAAGCGAATCTATAAACAAAAGAGTGAGAAGATTTATCAAAATGGAAAGCCATAGAAAAGAAAAGGTATGCAAAAACATTTACAAGAGTGGCATGAACCAGATCAAGGGGGACCTTCAAGTTTTTCACATGCACAGTAAGAAAGTAACTAACTGGATAAAATTAGAGCTATTATATTGATAATAAAAACTATTACAATCTTCAATTCACAGGTTCTGCCCTTCCTCATGTCTTCACTTGTTTGTGTATTTATATGAAGCAAACATAAAACTAAAATGCTAAAAATACTAAATGACTGATTTAACATTCATATCCACCATATCTGACCTTTTTGGTATCCAAAATCGTTCCAAATCGCAGATTGTTGAAACTGGTGGATTTGCTTGTTGTAACAACGTGGTTTTCCTCCTAAGTGGCAGCATTGACCGACCACTTGTGTGAGGATTTTCGTCAATCCAAGGGGAATCCATCCATAGTATCCATCCATAGTATGAAGACATAGATCCTGATCCATGTGCCCATTTTATTTGGATTTTTCTACAAATATATAGACGAACGAGAAATTGCCAGATCAAATTACTTCATGTAAAAAATGGTAAAACAAATTTCCAGCACTTAAAAATTGCTAAATAATAAAAGCTAAAATAAAAAAATTTAAATATATTTTTATGGTTTTATTTAGCTTTGGTGGACAAAATATAAGAAAAATGGAACAAAGGTGAGGGAAAATAGGTTAAATATGGTTGAAATGACATTTATTTAGGTGGATTTTTAGCAATAAAAATGAGGAATGACACTAAGGTTAAAATGGGTCATCTAGATTGAAATTGCAAGATGGTGAATTCTAGGATATACCAAAGTGTCAAAAGGTAAGTAATAATGCATTAGTTGTTACTTGTGGGGATTTATCCAAGGCCATTTTCATGTTGTACATATTGATATGACAATGGATCTTTTCATTGTATCTATTAATGTTACTAATTTAATAATATTATTACAATCATAAATATCATAGATAAATGATTTTGTAAAGTCCAAGGAAAGATTTCAATCATAATTGTGTTACAAAATTGACTAAAAATATTGCAAGCTTGATTTTGGAAATTTTGAATATGCTAGATTAGATTGACACAATTGGATATAACCATTTTAGGTTTTAAAAAGATTCTTTTATATACAATTTATTTCACTACAGGCAAGTGCCAATATGAGTAAGATATATCTCCAAAGTTAGTTATATTAGATAGTGTTTGCAGCAAGGATGAGGTTTTGTCTTGCAAGAATGGACATGTGCTACTTGTAACACTATTGGTATCTAAGTGGTGTGCTTTATTTCAATGTTTCCTCCATTTAGTATATATAATAGGGTTTATGACTAACTTGTCTAGTTTATCCACAAACTTAGAAGCATGCTAGGTAGTTTAGAAATAATGTTAGGTGAAACTTTGAGTATATGGAAACACCATTCTTTTCTAGCTATAAAACTATAAAACGAACTATTGAAAGAGTTGAATATTCAATTTCTCAATTTAATTTATTCTTGTTTAATTTTTGTTATAGGAAATGTGATCAACTTAGTTAATGCTTGGGTATCAACATATTATTTTTTACAAGCATGGATATTATATTCAATTTTTTGTCTTTTACTATTGGTTTCATATAAATCTCAATGGAATTATAAACTATTTGTTCAGGTATACACTAATCCATCCTAGGAGGTTCCCCATTGTTACTCTTGTTAAACATGAAATAGGTGTTTCTTGGGGAACTTTGAAATAGATTCTTACAAAACTAGGCATTAACATGAAGAGTTTTCAAGATCATCAACAACTCATAGATGATAATGGAGGAGAATTTGAGGAAATAAAACGTGTAGTACCTAAAAATATGGAAAGAAATGAAAAATAAAATGATGTTATCATCACACACAACACTAATTTCAAATAGTAAGACCCAATTAATTGCAAGAAGTTATTTGATGCTTTTACACATAACAATGATAACTATTATTCATCCAGGTCTTCAAAAGAGGGACTAGTGGAACAATATTTTTCAGTATCTCATGGGAAGTAACACAACCCATCCAATTCTCCAAACAAGGGGATGGTGGAAGATTCAACATCTATAAATTTACTAGAAGTTAACCCAAAGAGTTCCCAAGTTCATAGAAAAACTCATAGATGATAATGGATGGGCATTTAATTTATTAAAATGTGTATAACATAAAAATATAGTATGAAACACAAGAATAAATGGTATTATCATCACAATGACACTAGTTTTAAATAGGAGGCCCAAATTCGTTGTAAGAATTTGTATGAAATTTTTTCATATGATAGTGAGAACCAAGCTTCATCCGAGTCTTCAAAAGAAGGACCAGTAGAAGAATCTATTTTGGGATCTAGTAGTTAGAAACACGATTCATACAAGTCTTCAAAATAGATAATGGTGGCAAAATATATAGTTATAAATTTACTCACAAATCATCCTTAGTAGTATCTATACAAAACATACAAGTGAATGCACATAAATAAGGAGAATATTTTTTTTGTTCATATCCCAAAGGATTATTAGGGGTATATCTACTTGATAGATCTAAACAAACTTCATTAGAATCATTAAAGGAGATACCTATGGAAATGTTTGCTATGGAAAAAAATTACTTATAATGCCATCTACAAAAGCAACTGGAGAATAGGTAGAAGAAAAAAGGATGTTAAAAATCATAGTCCTTTATTGGTCTATAAATTTCCTTGGATATTCCATTGGACATTTCATCACAATAGATCTAATAAAATACTGAAATATTTACTGTGAAGGTTAATTTCCTTTAAATATTAGATTCTTTAATTACTAGGTTTTTACTTAAAATGTATGCAATAGATGCAATGAAAAAAATAGATAATAGAAACAAAAATCTCACACACCATCCACAAATAAACACAACTTATAACATGGGAAACCCAATACAAGAGAAAACCCAACTAAAAGGTGAGGTCGCTATGCTCTCTTTTCTTCAAATGCAAGTACAAAGAAGGAGGCACTCCCTATGGAGTTGTCTTTGACACTGTGGACTGTATGGATGCTATTGAATCTCTCCTCCTCTATTATGCTCTCAAAATACCACTCCTATGTTCTCTTCTCAACTATGTAACAAATACAATGCGAAAGAATGGAACCCCTTCTCCTCCTAGTGGCTCATTATTTAACATTGCATGATAGCCATCTAGGGGTAGGGTTTTGACTTCCTTAACCCTCAATTGATATAAGGTTTTGGACCTTCTAGAATATTCTTGAAATTCTATATGTGGATAACCCCATATGTTTGAGTAATGAGGTTTATATGGCATACACTCACACCATGGTGGTAAACATTGTAGGTCATCTTGTGGGAGGAATAAATATTTCACACAAGATATGATTGACATGATTTTTGCACCATTGGAAAGGTATCGATGTGTAAAACAATTTCAAAGGGTCCTACATAAATCTAGGAAATATTTGACCCCAAAAAATTCCATTTAATTCCTCAAAATGGATCTGGAAGGTTTCAAACCCCAATTTTCCAAATCGGGACTTGCCATTAAAATGACCCTACAATATGATTCCTCCAAATTTTTCCTCTCTAAAATAATCAAGATAGATGACAAATAATATAATTATCTAATATAGATCATACCTCCCCATTCAGGGAGGATTTTGGTCCCCAAAATCTTCATTGAATGAGGTGAGGAAATGTTTCCTCTAACGTCTCCTTGCATTAACACTTTTCTTTACCTAGAAGTTTTCATTTCAACCCAATCTAACAAAGGTCAAGTGTCCCTTGTCTTCTAGCTTTGGACTGCTTCTACAAATCTATGTCATTTTCCAACTCTAAGTGAGCATCTAGTGCTAAGTCCTCTATAAAATGTATGACCTTCTCCTCCTCCTGATCCAACATGGAAGGACCATAGATTTTTAGATTCTCCACATTCATTACTGAGTGATTGTGCATGTATGGGGGTATATTGAGTATGTAGGCGTTATCTCCCACCTTCTCGAATATCTTGAAAGGTCCATACTGCAGAGACTTGATCTTGTTAGCATGACCCTATACTTTTTCCTTGTTATTGGGTTTGTTGGAACAACAAAGCATACATCCTCTCATAACCATAATACATATTCTTTCATTTTGAGCCAACACACGTAACTCTCTTCCCAACACCAAAATTTCCTACAACATTGGAGGTGTGAGACTCTTTGATATATTGTAGTCATTCTCCTTTAGGGACATGGAGCTTGTCGATCTTGTAGAGTAAACCATTCTATAAATTATAGTCAACCTTTCCATCACCTTATTCTATATGAATTTGGCCCTATAACTATTGAAACACCTCCTTGAAGTCATCATCTTCTTTGTATTCCTCTCTATATGCATCATGGGTAAAAGGATCCATGTGCATCAGAGTTCCCAAAGATGTAATATTGGATGTGGGAGGGCTTGAAATCATGTCTTACAACCTATTTGTGTTTCCCTTATTATACTTGATGAGTAGATGAAATTGTTGTAATCACCCCATCCACTTGTAATGTCTGGTTTGTTGTAGCTTATTCTAGGCCTGCAAATACTATGGCAGTTGATGATATATGTGGATGATGGTCTCCTTTCCCATATGATAGTGATTATAATTATTTATATCTTGTGTTGAGGAATAGGGTGGAACATGATAGGAAAACATAAAGCACATTATTGTAGATAATCAAAGAGGAAAACAAGATCCGATGATAAAGGGTGGTGTCTAAAGAAATCATTACAACACTTAATCATAGTGCACTATGATCATAACATAACAATACATATTTGATATCTTGATCATCATGATCACTTGATCGATATGCTAATAATGACCCAAGGCATATGTTATTTATAGCCTCAATATCTAACCAACTTCCATAGAATCCGAAATATCTTGTCCACATGTAACCATCAATTGTTAGAGTTGACTCAAAATTTTCTTTGTCAAGTCAACTCGAAAAGGATGCTCGACTTGACTTTCTATGTGTCCAAATCGTAGTTTATTTTTGGTCTTGTCGATCCACCACCTGACTATCTTTGACTATTTTTCAACTGTCTGAATGACAAGCATGTTGACTACTCGACTGTCTGGTGTAGTGTGTTGGTTGATCATTCAACCAACTATACACAGATGTAGGTTGATTGCTCAACTAAAAGAACCTAGGATATGTGTGATGAACCATCAATTCTTGATGTTCCAACACCCCCCCCATAAACACATGTCTCTGGATATTCGGGAGGTGAAATTACACCATTATGACACCCCCCCATAATTGCAACTTACTGAATCCCAAGAATCATGAAAATCTTCATAAATATGAATTTAGCTAAAGTTTTGGTGAAGATATCAGAAACTTGATCATATGTTCTTCAATATTCAAGAGAGACAACATTCTCATGAACCAACTATCTCAAATAATGAGCATAGAGCTCAACATGCTTCATCTTACAGTGGGAAACAAGATTGTCAACAACTTGTATAACACTCTGGTTATCACAATAGATTTATATTGAGGTATGAATAGGAAGTCCAAGTTCTCCCAAAAGTTGGTGAATATGTATTTATTCAGTACTTTCTTGAACAACACCATGATATTTTTCTTCCATAGTCAATAAAGAGACTACATTATTTTTCTTGCACTACTACACCAATGGTACAATGCTATAACAAAACACATAGTTAGAAGTCTACTTATGATCATCAATGTCGGTAGCCCAGTCAAAGTCGATGAAGCCGACCAACGAATCTGAAATTCAACAATAATTGATACAAAAATGAGTGGTAGCCCTGAGATAAAGAATAATTTGTTTTACTTCTTTCCAGTGGATTTCTTTAGGGTCCTACATAAATCGAGAAACCACACTAAAAGTAAAGGAAATTTCAAGTTGACTATGAGTAAGATAAATAAGACTGTCAACTAGTTGTTGATAAAGAGTAGCATCGACTACAGGTGTTTGACAAGTTTTTGTAATACTTACTCTAGATTGAAAAGGCATAGCACAATGTTTGCAATCAACCATATTAAAATGATTCAATAGATCCACCACATATTTATACTAAGAAATGAAAAAATAATCACATAGTGGTAATACTTGAATGTTGAATTTTTGCAACTTCGGGCAATCATCCTCCATAAGAAAATACAAGAAACCATTACAGAAAACCCTAGAAGACAAATGAAGAAGTCGACCCCATTGAATTTTTGAGGAAAACAATTATTAAAAGAAAAATTACAAGTCGACCCTGACAGATTAATTAAAGTGTTGAAACTAGGATAAATAAGAGGCTAGGTGCCTCATTTGGAAAAAAACACAACCTCTCTTCATAAGAAGTTCACCAGCCTTGAAGAAGGACACAATAGTTGCAACAATAGGTGCCAAAATGATATTTTGGGGGTTATATATACTAGATAAGGTGCACTCTATCCCTAATAGGTGCACCAACATTGGAGAAACTCTACTGCAGCGGTGCACAATCTTATTAGTAGTCGTTTATCATCTTAGATTGGGATTTGTCTTATTGTAGCTGCAATTCTCTCCTATTGCAACAAATCCATCTATGTGTTGGGTTTAATGGTGATTTATTTTGTGAATTTGGATTGAATATTCTTCTAGAGAAAAGTTGGCTGGTTTTTTTTCTTCCATAAAAGGGTTTTCTTAGGATTAATATTATGTCTCTTGTGCATGGTGTTTGATCCTCTAATGTTTCCATTGTTTTGGTTTGTTTATAGTTCCAATGTGTAATTATTTTATCGTAACAATAATCTATGGAAAATCATAATCAAATAATTATGATATCTAGAATTAGCAAAACATCAACATGGTATCAGAGGTTTAAACCCATCATTGCACAATCTTCTAATCAAATTTGTCAAAGGACACCAGAAGAATAAAGTAAGGATTTTTATAAGTTGAAAAGGTTCATTTCTAAGGGCTTTCATGGAATTATAAATAGGGCCTAACCATAAATCACATCCCCTTCCAAAACAAATTCAAGAATTATGAGTCCTAAGAAAAGGCATCTACAACCCTTGTTCAGGATATTAAAAGAAGCCACCATATTATCTAAGCTCCTAAAAATAGGTTGAAGTAATTAAACCATACCCTTGTGTGGGGTTTTCTAAAGTAGTCTAAGGACTTCTGATTACTATTTGGGTGCTACATTAGCTTGATAAGGGTTCCAATTTTTCTATAGCAAGATATTTTTTGACCAAGCAGACCAAGCATATCTCATTGACACTTGGTTTGAAATCTAGCAAGGTATTCTTCTTAACCCTAGATTTGAAATTGTAAATTTTCCTTCAATGGAACCTACCATATTACCAGAAGATAGACTATAAGGAGTTTCAAACTTTATATCCTGGAAGATGAGGCTTATACTACTTCTAGATGAACATGATCTTCAAAACTATGTGAAGGAGAAAATTACAGAACTTGAAGGTGAAAAAGAGAAATTTGAATACAAGAAGAAACAAGATAAAGACAAAATATTATTGTCAAATATTGTGAGGAGTCACATGATTCCCCACATTGTTGAATTAAAAACTTCCAAATATATGTGCGACGCTTTGGTAGGATTATTCGAAATAAATAATGTTAACCGAAATCTGGCCTTGATAAATCAACTCTGATGTATCAAGATGACCAAGGAAGATACAATTGCTACCTTCTTCATGAAGGTGTCTCAGACAAGATATCAACTAAATAAATCAAAGAATATTTTGCAGACTTAGAACTTACCTCTATAGTTCTTAATGGGTTTCCAGATTCATGGGAACCATTTATTCAAAGCATTTTTGGACGAGAAAAATTTCCCAAGTCTTAATATCTATGGGATGATTGTGTCCAATAAGAATCCAGGAAATTATCTAGAGATAGCTCGTAGGGACCTCGGAATGAAGGAACACAAGCTCTTGTATCCCATGAAAGAAAATGAAAAGGAAAGAGAAACCTTGGAATGAAGAATACAGGTAGAAGATCAACTCCATCTCATGAACATACGAAGAAATATTTGTCAAGGATCAAGTGTTGGAATTGTTCTACATTTGGACACTATGCTTCCAATTGTCTTGAGAAGAACGGGAAGGAGGATCAACATGCATAAAAAACTGACGTTGATGAGAGTCCACCACAAAAGAAGATACAGGTGGAAGATGAACTCCGGAAGGAGTATATCTTTTCAAGGTATGTCCTTCTCTACTTCTTATCCTAGATAATATTTTTTATTTTATTTTATCTTGGTTATTATCCCTGATATGAGAGACCACAGTTATATTTTATTTTTGGTTATTATCCTTGATTTTAGAGGCCATATTTATATTCTATATAAGATTCATTATGCCTAGTACGAGAACCCTTATTTTGTAGAAGGGCCTTTATCTCTAGTATGGGAGCCCATACTTCTCTTCATTTATCAAGGTTGTGAAGACTCAGAGGGAGTTCGATTTCAAAGGGAGTCACTTGGCTTAGGAAGAGAGTTAGATGACTAGTAAAGGGAAACATTCTGATTATATGTGGATGGGAATACCTTCCAGGACAATATCATGGAGTGACATTATTAGATGTGACGTTCAAAGGAATTAAGTTTCTAGAAGAAAAATGCCTTCCAAAAATGGAACCATACCAGATGGCAAAGACAGTTCCAATGACTATGGACATATCCAATTAGTCATATTGGAGTATAGAGATGGTACCAACATGTAATGCAGAATGAAAAGATGTGGAAGTAGCTCTAGCATATGTAAAAGACACTCCCAGAGAGGGAGGTGGTATTAAATCCAAATGGAGAAAAGATATTCGAGCAAGACATTTGCTCCAGTCATTATGAATATCATTATTTTTTCTTCAGTGATAGATGGAGATCATATTAGATGAATGTGAATGCTCTGTTCCTGTACATAGGACAAACTCAAGGCTTTATGATACATGAGAAGGGGTCTCATGTTTGCAGATTGAAGTAAGCCTTGTAGACACCTAGAGCATGGTACCCCATGATCGATGGATACTTGATAAGACTGGGGGTGATGCAGATCCAAACCTTTTCTACAAGGTTGTTGATGATTATTATTTGATCTATTTCGATGATTTGTTCCTCATGAGAGAATAATAGGTCTTTGTCTAGTGTAAGAGGGAGTTGACCTAAAATTTTGAGATGAAGCATATTGGCCAGATGTACTATGGGATTGGAGGTGTTACAGAGATCAGATGAGATCTTCCTTAGTCATGGGATACTGATGATGTTCAATATGATGGAATGCAAGTCCATGGAGACAAATTTGAAGAAGTTGAGTGATTCAGATTCAGATTCAGATTTGGTGGATCCCATGATGTAAAAGTAGTAGATTGGATACTTGATGTACCTTGTTAATGCTAGGCCATATATTTTCTTTTCAGTGAGCACCCTGAGCCAGTATTTGGTTGAATCCAAGGCAGTTCTAGTGGGTGGAAGCGAAGCATGGTACAATTGGATATTTGTTTTCTCAAGTGATGAAGTGAGGCTGCAGAGATATACATACTTCTGATTGAGTAGGGAGTGTAGTAGAAATATTGAGCACCTCAGGGTGATGCTTCATCTTGGAATCAATCACGATTTCAAAGATAAGCTGGAAGAAGGATTTTGTAGCACTTAGTACAACAGAGACATAGTATGTCACAACCAATTTCACAAGTCGTGAAGTGGTGAAAATTCAGAAGCTTATTGTAGGAATTCATCCAAGACATGGTACAGAAGGGAGTAGTGAAGCTCCAGTACTTATCCACAGATGAGAAGATTGCAAGATATCCTCCTAGAGTGGCCATGCTGACTTGAATGACGAGGATGATACACAATATTATCCATGCCGATTTGGCTAGTGACGAGTGTTGGCATTTAAACATTGGGTAGACATTCTCCCATATTGGTCATGCATGGGGATATGATAGTGATGAAATGACCAAAGGGATAATGATTCATTCATTCACGAAGCTCTTCAAGTGGTGAATGGCCCAGGTATGTTGATTTTATCCATGCAATAGCATTGGGAAAATTTTCTCCCATATTGGTCATTCACAAGGCTATGCTAGTGTTGATATGACCAAAGGAGAATGATTCATTCACTTATGGGGATTTTCTAGTAGTGAATATCCCATCG
>ML876632.1:0-10361 GCA_009831015.1 Picea engelmannii
AGGATTATAAGCTGGAAAATGATGAAATCCTCATGTACAGAGATAGAATTTATGTGCCAAATTCTTGGGAATTGAAAAATATGATATTGAGAGAAATGCATAATGTACCTTATGATGGACACCCAGGTTACCAGAAAACTATGACAACTGTCAAAAGCCAATATTATTGTCCAGGTATGAAGAAAGAAGTTGCTGATTTTATTGCCAAGTGTTTGGAATGCTAAAAGATCAAGGCTGAGCATAGATACCCAACTGGTTTGCTGCAGCCATTACCCATTCCTGAGTGGAAGTAGGATGTTGTAACCATGGATTTTATCACAAAATTACCAAGAACTAGCCAGCAACATGATTCTATCATGGTGGTGGTGGACAAGCTTACCAAAGCTGCCCATTTTATTCTAGTAAAGCTCACTCACAAGGCAGCTAACCTAGCGGATATTTATCTGAAAGAACTAGCTCAATTACATGGAATGCCCAAGACAATTGTGTCTAACAGAGATCCAAAATTTACCTCAAATGTTTGGAAAGGATTGTCCAGGGGATTTGGAACAAATCTGCATTTTAGCATAGCCTATCATCTAGAGTCAAATGGGTAGACAAAAAGGGTGAATCAGGTAATAGAAGATATGCTAAGGATGTATGTGATGGATAAACCATCCAAATGGGAGGATTATCTACACTTGGTAGAGTTTGCGTACAACAATGGGTACCAAGCATCCCTGAAGATGAGCCCGTTTGAGGCACTCTATGGCAGAAAATGCAACACACCAATGAGCTGGGACAACCCAGCAGACCGCGCAGTGTTTGAACCAGATCTACTTAGAGAAATGGAGGAATAGATGATAAAAATAAAACAGAATTTGAAGGCTGCCCAGGACAAACAAAAAATCTATGCTTATAAGGGCAAAACTCACAAGGAATTTAATGTGGGTGATCATGTGTTCCTCAAAGTAAAGGCCAACAAAAGTTTCTTGAAGTTGGAAAATTCCTCAAAGTTGGCAGCGCGTTTTTGTGGGGCCATTTGAAATCCTGGAAAGGATTGGGCCCGTGGCATACATGCTTGCCTTGCCTGCATCAATGCATATTCATAATGTATTCCATGATCATTGCTTAAAAGATATGTACCTGATACTAATCATGTCATTGATTGTAATGTGATTCAGGTGGAGCAAGAAGGTCGTTTGCAAGTGCATCCAGTGCACATATTGGATTGGAAGATCAAGTAGCTCCGGAATTGAGCCATAGGGCTAGTAAAGGTCTAATGGAGCTGGTACAGGCCTGAGGATGCAACTTGGGAGGATGAGGATGTTATGCAGGTAGAATACCCACATCTTTTTGAAGATTTTTGAAATTTTGGATGTACATATGTATATACTACACTGAGGACAGTGCATAAATAAGTGGGAGGGGAATGTAATATCCCTAGGCTGAACCCCATTTGTACATATAATTGTAACTGTACTTAAAAAAATTAATTGAGTGTTTGTAGGCTTTGTTTGTACAGTTGTGACTTAGATTGTGAGACATTACGTTTCATCATTAAGGAAGTCACCAAGGCAAACAATAAATAAAGGTTTAAGTTTTAAATATGGAAGGCAAAAAAAAAATTAAAGTTTTTTAATTTAAATATTGTTTTATTATAAATAAAAGAAACCAACGACCAAGGTAATATCATGTAAAGGAATATTTAAGGTTTCTTAAAGAAATTCTTAGTTAGTAAAAAAAAAAGAGAAGGCCAAGTGTAAGTTACAAGTGGAAAGTATGTACATAAAGAGAAGAAAAAAAAATTAGATTATAATACTTTTAAAATAAAGTATAAATTATAGAACAAGAAATTATAAAAACAAAATAAATAAAAAAGGAAAAGGTGAAAAGTGAATATATTATTATTATATTATTAAGAAGAATAAAAAAGAAAAAAGTGACTAAGTGAATATATTATTATATTTTAAAAATCAGTCATATAATTTTAAGGAAAGAAATAAAAAAGGAAAAAGTTCATATATATTATTATTAGTGGAATCAAACAGTTTGAAAAAAACAAAAGATCATTTAATCGTAACTCGAAGGTTATAAAAAAAAATGGAGTTCAAAGTTACAAGGAAAGCCAAGTAATTAATATTATCAAGGTTTTCGAAGGAATATATATATATATATATATAAAGGAGATTCATTAAACCTTTTTATAAGCGAGGAAAAAGGAAAAGTTCAATTTTAAAGGATTATTGAAGTTCTTATTAGTGTTAAGTGGGACCCCACACTTGGTACATCCAGTTTAATTATTGAAGGGGTATTATAAAAATAATCATATTTTATAATCATAAAAGTAATCATAAGGCCATATTCAAGATTATAAAATGTACAATTTCGAAAATGGAAGGAGGAAGATTTGTTTATGAAGGTTGTCCAATCATATGTTACAGTTTTTCGACATTAAAGGGCAGTATTCAAGGAAGAAAAGTTAACATCCTTATCAACTTAGACTATAATGAATATTACATTAATATTGATTTGGAAAATCAATTGTTAATTCCAGAGCTGAATATAATTGAAAAGAAATATATTTTTCAAATTAAGGAGTTACAAGTGACAGTTAATGAATATGAATATATATCTCAATTCTATGTTACCACTATGTATAGAGAAGAAATCGACATCATTATCGGGCTACCCTGGTTTAAAAATCTAGGTACTTTCATCTTAAACATGGAGAAAAAGTTTGTGACATTTCCTTATAAGGAGAAGATGATAACATTACAAGACACTACATCGGAGCCAGATTCAGTAACACTATAAGACTTTAACGATATCTCAGAAGTAATACTTCATGAAAATAAAAAAACAATGCAAAGAATGCAAAAAGAATTTGATGAAGTTATCAAGGATAAAAACGAAGATAAAAACGAAGAAATTTCTCGCTTAAAAGACCACAGTCAAAAACTACTTACACAAATCAAGATGTCAAAGGATAGAAAACAATGTCTTTCGAGGTTGGAACAAGAAAATCATGACCTCAGAAAGAAATTATTGAAAAAAAATGAAGACACCTCGTGTTTGAAGAACCTTGATCAAGGGTTACTAGAACAAATCAGGAAGTTGAAAGAAGAGAAGTGTGAAAATCCAGACATTAAAAATATCGTCAAATTAGATAATGAAGAAAATTCACGTCTTAAAAATCATAATCAAAACCTACTTGTGCAAATAAAAAAGCTTAAGAATGATAAGAACTCTCTGGAAAACAAGTTAGAACTGCTTAAAGAAAAGGAAGCATCGAAGTTTTCAGATGAACTAATCCAATTTATGAAAAGTGGAACAATTACAAATCCAATCCACGTCACAACTCAAGAAGTTGCAAGGTCAACAAAAAAATACATATTCAGATGTTGGAGTCCAAACCATGAAAGTTTTGAGTGTAGATCCAACAACCAACAAAATAACATCAAATGAAGAAGATACAATACCCGTAGTAAATCGAGGAAACACAACACGTTCGGTAAGGGAAAAACATGTTACCAGAAAACCTTATCGACATCCCAATCATAAAAGCAGGTATCTTAAACAATTAGAGTATCAAGATCACTTAAGTCGGGAACAACAAATTTATCACTCGAAAAATATTGATACCATTGTAATTAGCTCTCATTATAACGATTCATTGTGGAAGTGCAATATTTCGCAAAAAATTCAATTAGGGTGGTCTGACCATTCCACAATTCGACAGTTCTATGTAGCGCCTCGTCACTCATATCGTCTCGTATCGTCAATCTTGACAAACGCCAAAAACAGAGAAACACGCAAAGACTTGCGAGCTAGAACGAATAAGTAAGCCTCTCCAAGTCCCCTTTGTAAGGTTTTGAGCCATTAGCATTGCATTTATTGGACCGAGGTGAGCACTCAAAGTGTAGAGCTCAAGTTTGGACTGACTTTTGTTGGTCCTATTTGCTATCATTCCTTTCTTTCTTCAACATCAATTTCTTATTCTTTTCATAGCAGCTGTGAAACAACCTCTGGGCCTTCAACCCCTCTTCTCATGAGAGAATGGACCATGACCCATTGCCAAAGTTTAGTACACTATCAGAGGATCTAGGATGGAAAGTGTTAAGTATGGAGGGGAACGAAACATTACTCTTGAGAGGGCCCCCCTAGTAGTACCCCTTTCCCTGGGTGGTGACAACACGATACTAGGGCATAGAAGTTGACCACCAAGGTGAAACAAGGCAACTGGTACAATTTTCCAAACCAGTGATCCGTTATCCAACTTCAACCAAATATCCTCATCCACATGCCTGACAAATTAAGCACAACACTTTGTATAAAAGAAGAACTAACATGTCTCATGGTGACGATGGCTTACCATCTCCCATACTCTGGGTTGCTTAAATGTGATGAGCATTGGTTGACCTGTAGCTGTAAAGGTGAATGAGGGGGGCCACTGGGCTACCATCTGTGGACATGCTGATCATCATCATGGTCGGGATCATGTTCTCCATTGCGGGCCATGATACATGAGGTCCTCTAGTCACCCCTAGGCATGGGGGGTAACAAGGTGCATTCTTCTTTCTAGTATAAACTTGGATTTCCTTTTTCCTGAGCCTCTTCCTCGACTCTTCATCCATTTGATTAAGAATTTCCATTCTAGCTTGCCTAGCAACTTCTTGCTTAGTTTGTTCAAGTTGTTCTGTGCTCACGTTGAAGTAATCTTGGGAAGATGTGGTATAGATAGGATCCAATGTATCAAGAAAATTCATAGAGTTTTCACTATTACCATTACCATCATGAAGTTTGGGACACTCATGCTCCCAATGAGCATCTCCACAAGGCAAACACCAAGGGCTCTCTTGTTGATTTATGACATTAGTAGGTGCTAAGTTATTAGAAACCCTTTGCTCACTTGAAGGTCTAGGTTTCCACCTTGGGTTTCGTCTTTGTGGCTGACAAGTGTATTGAGGTTTAGGTTACAAAGCTTGTTGTTGCGCCCTTTCCATATTAGCATTCTTATTCATCACGAGGGTTTGATTTTGAGAAAGGTTGGTTATGATTTCTTCAAACCTCTGAGTCATCAATGTCATAGGATCTTGAGCAGGGCCTTGGCTTGGTCTTAGCCTTGGCTCTATGAGCGTGAAAAGGTTCCACCTTAGAAGATAGAAGATTTTCTTCAATCTTAGCAACTTTCTCTTGTGCATCTCCAATAGCATTTGGGGATTTGTCATTAAGCATAAACCCAAACTGCCCCTCAAAGGCATTGGTATATAGGAGAAGGACAACATCGTCCTTTGGGCTAACATTGTCAGGGATTTGCTGAATCAAGATCTCAAATCTAGCATCAAATTCTTTAACAATTTCGTTCTCTTTCTTCTTTATTTCATTTAATTGCAACAATAACATTTTAGGATCTCTTTTAGTCCCCCATTTTTTCATAAAGACCTTATTGAAATCATCCCAAGTTTTGATACTCTTGTCAGGAAGGCTATTATTCCATTTCCTAGTGTCTTCTACAAAGGTAGCAGAAAAGAGTCTAATAACTTCATTATTGAGAGGGTTATGGTGAAAATATCCCCAAAAGTTATCTAAATGTCTTCAACAGTGATGACATTATTACCAGAAAACTTGGCCAACCATTTTTCAAACTTTTGAAGCATAGCACAAGGGTATTTTGGGATTGTAGACATATATAAAGGCTTGAAGACGTTGGCAACCCATGGTTGTTGAACCATTGGGGATAAAGGAAGTCTACCTCTGAACAAGGACTTGACTATAGGAGAGTTACGAGGAAGTCTTCTTCTATAAGCCTTAGATGTATTAGCAAGCCTTCTATTAGGCTCTTGATTAGTGCTTTCAACACTTGGGTTCAATGGAGTCGCCAGATGATCTTGTTAGACACGGATCATCAAGGTGAGACAAAGGGATTCTTTCTCTCAATGGAGTCACTAGGTAAGCTGGGTAAGAAGGATTTGAAAACAGGCTTACCAAGAAAGTGTCGTAGGAAGAATGACTCAATACTCCCTGTCAACGGCGCTAGAATGTTATCACAAAATCCAACACTTGAATAAAGCCTTCACAAGATGCTAAACTTGCGTAACAAATGGAAGTAATTGCCACTGTCACTTAAGCAAATACTTCCCTCGTTTCAGTGATGGATGAGGATCCAATACAAGGGAGGCATCCCTTGTGGACTGAAGGGATCCTATAGCAAGCTAAAGCAAGTCTACGGCCCCCTATCTTGGTCACTTGGTGAGATAGGCTAGGTCTAGGAAAAGGGGCAAAGTTGGAAATGAAATCAGACAAGGTAATTGATCATGTGTGTGTGTGAGAAGTGTTCCAATGCATTCAATGATAAATATCAAGTCTAGGGAAAGAAGAAGTCCCAGAGCACCAGCTATCAAGGAAAAAGGGGTTGCTGTAATAAAACTTGCAGTAAGGAATAGTATACTTAAGCATATAACAGCTTTACAACAGCAAAGATATAACAGCTCTATATCAGAAATGTAATGGATGAAAAAATGTCCAATAATAAGGAAAACACTTGCAAACTATCCACCAATGATTGCATGAGGTTAAGAGCATGAGACTATGTTACTTATCAGCAATAAGCTCAAGCCCTAATGGCTGTAGCAAACTTTTATAACAACAGCAAGTAAATGGGTTAGAATGCAAGCCTTGAGTTAGTATGAGCATGAAAATGTAATGAAGTATATAAATAACAAGTTGCTTTTGTGAGAGAGAGTATTAATTAACGTTTTGTATCACTTGCAAGGAAAAGACTAGTACCGTTTTCTCTCCTTGGGAAAATGGAGTCAAGCAACACCTTCAATGGAGGCTAAAGGCAAGAGAAGACTTGAAGACTTTGAACCCTAGGATTATCCACTCATAAGCCTAGGTCAAACCTTCTAGGAAGAAACCCTAGGGTTTATCCTTTTATAAACCCTAGGTGTTGTCCCTCTTCCTCTCTAGCGTCTAGCAATGATATTAGGTGGAAACTAGGTTAAACCTTAAAGTTTATCCTCTCATAAACCCTAGGCTTCAACCTCAAAGACACGGTTAGGGGGATGTCCTCTCACAATCCCTAATGTTGACCTTGTATGCTTTAACAAAATTAAGATGGATAAACAAGGGAAGGGGATAACCAATCTTAATCCTTCCTTAGGGTTTCAACAAAATTGTTCAAGGAAAACAAGGATAACATGCAACTATTACCAATCTAATAGAGCACTCACCAAAATATGCCAAGAACACACACTTAAACTTGAAAAGAGCACTTACTAGCCAAGTCGCTATGCATGAGGAAACCCTAGTTTCATGAAAAATGCCACCATAACAAGAGAAAGCATCCGCAATATCACTCCAAAAGTGCACACACGGGCTCCATGATGAGGTAAGAAGAGAAGATAAGTAGTAATGATTCTCCAAGTTGTGAGTTGTGATTTGCAAATGAGGTAGCGCTAGCCTATTTATATGAGGCAACCCTAGCGCTATAAATCCTCAAAAGCCCCTAAACCAATAAATGCCATGATACAAGTGAGATAGGTCAAGGACAACCCCTCAAATAGCCTTGAATAATAATAAAACATGTTAATACACCAAAAATTCTCCTCCAAGATCACACGTGTGGGTGTGAGAATCCCCAAGAAGGATGACGTCATGCTCGAAGGGTCAAGGACCGCCAAAGGCCACGTCTCATCATCAAAAGGTGCAAAGCATGGTGGAAGGTGACACCTTCTCATCAAAGGTCATGTATCATCGTTAAAGAACCCCAACTCATCATCAAAGTGGTGCCCCAATTGCAAGCAAGCCCCACTCATCATGAAAGCATCATAGCACATGACGCCATCATCCATATGTTCAACATCCAAGGTGGAATGAAGGTGCATCACCTCTATGAAGTGTGTCAAATCATGTCCAAGTGCAACGTTCTCCATTCAGTGTCTAACGAGCTCCGGGGTGCATTGTTGAAGATGTAGGCTTCATGCCCATCTGTCAACTAGCACAACCATATCTACAAAATGAGATCCCATCTGTCCATCATCCAGGGTTCAGGAGGTGTGAGATGATGTGTCTGAATGTGTCAAGTAATCATATGCCCCAACACTCTGCATCACATGTGCTATGTCCTGTATAAAATGCACAACGTCCTAGGTGAAATCATAGGGATGTCCTCCAAAGTCCATGTCAAGTGCACCCAAGTCAGTCAAAGCCATAGAATCGAGTAAGATCAATAATCACAAGGCACAAGAGCCCTTAGAATCATGCAAAGTAAGCCATCATTTAATTCAAAAGCTACACGAGTAATTCACATTAGATATCCCCTTCAAACTTCACATTAGCTCAAGACTTTATGCAATTTGGCTACGGATAATTTTAAGGATAGAAATTTATCTTAGAATGTAGAAACCTTGGGGAATCTTACTAGTCCTTAATATGCAAACTATAAAATGTTTGGCGTATTTTTGTAAAAATAGTCAAATTTCCAAGAATTTTATATATTTTCTATAAAATTTGGGCTATTTTAAAGGTAAAATAATTTTATTTTATAGAATTTGGGTGAATCAATTTTAAAAAAAATGGAAATTGGCGAATATTTTTTTTGGAAAAAGCATGGAAAATTAGCCCACAGGCGATATATAGCCCCTAAAATTTTCCCTAAATTTGGTAAGTTTAGGTATGGGAGGACCATCAAAAGACCCTAATAGGTGTGATAGTACCCAGGTAGAGGAATAGTTCTCCAAAAGAGCCATCAAAGTGTAAGTATGGTGAATGAAAACGTGTTGGGGTTACTTCATGGTGATGGAGTCATTAATATGCAAGGTACTGTGCTTGGTCCATTTCCATGAGCGCTTTTGTAGAGGGAGCGCTTGCTGCTTGAGATACCCTTTCCTCGGCAGTGTGTGTATTCCAAACCCATATCTTGCCTTTTGTTATTTTATTTTATGCGTTGCAAGTCCCCTTTTCAGGTTTCAAGCACTTTATTCTTTCTTTTCTTTCAAGCACCGCGGAAGGCTCCAGGATGGAAAGTGTTAAGGATGGGGGGAACGGTACATTACCCTTATCAAAGCCTCCCAGTAGTACCCTTGTTCCCCAAGAGTGATAGTATGGGACTAGGACACTAAAGATGGCCACCAAAGTGAAACAAGGCAAAGAGCATAACTTTTGAGTTTATGATTCATTATCCAACTTCAACCCATGATCCTCACTCATATTTCAAATGCATTAAATATGACACTTTATATGAAACAAGGATTAATGTACCTCATAATGCGTTGGACCACCATATTTAAATACAAGCATGGATGGATATATGAAGACCCAACCATTGTCATAGAACTACTCAACTATTGGGAAAATGCCACCATTGATTTACCAATGATCTGGACACACATGATACTAATCTGACCATTTGATAAGGAAGTGCTTAAAGGATGCACAAACACAAGAGAGACTAGACATAAGGGCCTGCCATAACCGAAAGAAGAGTTTGTCATATCTGAAGTAAGAGAGAGAGTGGGTATATGATGACCCAACTAAATACAAAAGTGGACCCAATACGCTGAAAGAATGCTGCCACCAAACTACTCATCTACTAGAGAATCTGTCACTTACCTACTTATCTAATGGAGGATGGTGGGAACATATATCCCTATCATACTGTCAACCTACTAGGAGCGTGCTACTACTAGATTTCTCATCTAATGAAGGATTACTGGAAGAAATAGCCTGTATAGAAATGAAGAATGTAACCATCGATCTTCTCAACTACTAGAAAAAACTATCACTAACCTGCTCGTCTAATGGAGGAGGGCAAGAACACATATCCTTGCCTTACTACTCATCTACTAGAAGAGTGGTACTACTAAACTGTGCATCTGAAGAGGTGTTGGAAGAGAACCTATATAGGAATGATGAATGCAATCGTCGATCAACTCATCTGCTAGAAACAACTGTCACTGATCTACTCATTTAATGAAGGAGGGAAGGTAGATATATCCTTGCCTTATTGTGCATCTATGAGGAGAGTGGTATTGAATTGTCCATTTGAAGAGGTGTCAAAAGAAACATCCTGTAATAGAAAGGAGATGGGAGTATCCACCTAAAATAAGATCTGTCGTAGTTGAAGTGAGAGTGAGAAGATCCAACTCCATATATCTGAAAGAGCTTGAATATGACCGAGCATTCTCAAATACAATGGGTGTGTGGGTTGATGGATACCCAACACATGTGCACCTGAGAGAGCGAAGCTTGAATATAAGGCGGGAGTGGTTTTATGAATACCCAACTCCTCATAAAGAGTGGCAGTGGTCGAAATATTGAGTATAGGTGGCTGGAATACAAGTGAGAGTTGGTGTGTGGATAACCAACTTGAAAAGATG
>ML876633.1:0-18218 GCA_009831015.1 Picea engelmannii
AAAAAACATGCTTTAGTTAAGAAAGAGGGATAAAAACTTACATGTAAACATTGTTCAAAGGATGGCCATGATGAAGACCATTGTAGGAAACTTCATCTTGAAAAGAGACCCAAAAAGTTCAACAACAAAGGGAAACCAAATACTGTTGCAACCACACAACATGATTTAGGTTTTGATTCGGGTGCTGAAACAAAAATTATAGCCATGGGTTTTCAAGGTAAGGGTTCTATTGCAAGTACTAGTTCTTCAAGTAGTAGTAGCCTCAATGAAACTCGACCTGAAAAAGAAAGAATAGAGATTTTACACATAAGGGTTATTTCAAAGCATACCAAGATAGATACTCTTTTTTATACTGGATCTCAAGCAAACCTCATATTTGAAGACAGTGTCAAGAAATTAAAATTGGAAACTATTCCACATCCTAACCATACCCTCTAGGATGGATATGTGACAATCCCAAATTGCATGTGACAAGAAGGTGTAAACTTAGATTTTCCATCACTGCAAATTTTATAGATGAGGTAGAGCTTGATGTTGTTCCTTTGGATATTTGTGGTATTGTGTTGGGAAGCCCATACTTATATGATAGGAGAGCCATATTTCATTGTCATGAGAACAAGTATCATTTGTTTAAAAATGGAGTTGAGTACATTGTTAAAGAAGATACAAAAAAATTGAATTTGTCACTTGTAAATGCGGGACAAATGAAGAGATTAGTCAATGCTAGTAAGAATTTTTTCCTCTTGATGATCAAACTCAAAAACAATGTTGAAAAAGAAGTTTTCCAAGGTTGCGATGCAAAGTTAAAATATGATTTATATGAGGTTGTTAACCCACATGATGAGATGTTTCAGGAACCAAATGGATTGCCTCCAAGAAGGGGTATCCAACATGATATACAATTGCAACAAGATTGCCCTCTTCCAAATATTGGTATGTACATGATGTTAGTCATGGAGAATGCTGAAATTAAAAAAGAAAATCCAAGAGTTTCTTGACAAAGGGGTCATCATGCCAAGCACATCGCCATGTGGATCACCAATTGTTTTAGTGCCAAAGAAAGATGGTGCATGGCGCATGTGTGTATATTTCAGGGCCTTGAACAATATTACGGTAAAAAATCGTTATCCTCTTTCTAGAATTGATGATTTGCTTGATCAATTGAAAGATGCTAAGTATTTTACTAAGTTGGATTTGAGAAGTGGATATCATCAAATTAGGATTACTAAAGGAGACACTTGGAAGACATCTTTCAAAACAAAGCAAGGTTTGTTTGAGTGGATGGTAATGCCATTTGGACTTTTCAATGCTCCTGCTACTTTCATGAGAGTCATGAATGATGTTTTAAGGCCTTTTCTTGATGATTATGTTATTGTCTACTTGGATGACATTTTGATTTTTAGAAAATCTTGTGAAGAGCATGTTATGCATGTAAAGAAAGTTTTAGATGTCTTGAGGAAAGAAAAGTTGTTTTTGAATATGTCTAAATGTGAGTTTGGAAAGACCTCACTTGTTTACTTGGGGCATATTGTTGGAGGAGGAGAACTGAAAATTGATCCCTCCAAGGTCAAAGTCATTTTGGATTGGCCCAAGACCAACAATGTGACAGAGGTAAGAAGATTTTTGGGAGTATCCCAATATTGGAGAAATTTTATTGCTAACTTCTCTTCAATTGCATCTCCTTGATACTTTGAAGGGGAAAATCAGTTCAACCCCAGTTCTTGCACTTCCAAATTTGAGACAACCATTTGAAATCCAAACTAATGCAAGCAATTATGCAATGGGAGCAGTCTTGTTACAACATGGTAAGCCCATTTGTTTTCTTTATGAAACTTTTAATGGTGTTGTGATTAACTATCCTACTTATGACAAGGAGTTGTATGCATTGGTGCAAAGTGTGAAAAAATGAAAACATTATTTGTTGGGAAAATAAACTATCATTCACACAGATCATCAACCATTGCAATACTTACAATCACAAACAAAGATACAACAAACAAGGCACTTCAAATGGATGGGTTTTCTACAACAATTCCACTTGGTTACAAGGTATAAAAAAGGCATTTATAACAAAGTTGTTGATATGCTTTCTAGGCCTATTATTAGTGCTTCAATTATTCTTAAGCATAATTCTATAATGCATGAGAGTTATGTTGAACAATATGCTTTAGATGTTGATTTTAAAGAGGTGTATGCAACTTTGTGTCATTCTAACCAAGTTGAGGAATTGAATTACCATGTGCATGATAAGCTTTTGTATCATCTTGGCAAGCTATGTATTTCGCAAGGTGAAAGAATCAACATTATAAAGGAAGCTCATTCTTCTCTTATTGTTGGTCACTTTGGTGTAGGCAAGACAATGGATAATTTGCAAAGGTATTTCTATTGGCCTAAAATGAATGAAAGTGTTTCAAGATATGTAAGAGGATGTTCGTTATGTGCCACAAGCATGCCTAACAATAGAAAGTTGGGTTTGTATACTTCACTTCCAGATCCTTCTCATCCTTGGGAAAGCATTTCCATAGACTTTGTAGGAGGTCTACCTATGTCTAAAAAAAATCATGATTATATTTATGTTGTGGTTGACCGTTTTAACAAAATGTGTATTTTGATGCCTTGTAAGAAGCAGGTTACAGCTGAGCAAACAACACAAATGTTCTTTCAGCATGTTTGGGTACATTTTGGGTTGCCTAAATCCATTATTTCTAATCGATATTCTCAATTTATCGGGAACTTTTGGTCAAGTCTATGGGCACTCATGGACACCAAACTGAAAAAGAGCACATGCTTTCATTCGCAAACCGATGGTCAAAAAAAAGTGGTTAATAGAATAGTGGTGCATCTTCTTCGTGGTTATTGCAGCAAGCATCCTAAGCTTTGGGATGAGCACTTACACTACATTCAACATGCTTACAACCGGGCTAAGCACTCTTCAACTCAAACATCTCCATTTGAAGCATATTTTGGTTATTTTCCCAAATCTCCTTTAGATTTTATCTTTGGGAAATACATTGCTATTGATGGTCAATATGACATTGATAGGGGAAAAAATTACATTGAACAAATTTAGTTGGTGCATCAAATGATACAAGAACAGTTGGAAAAGTGCCAAGTCAAGTACAAGACAAGACATGACAAGCATCATGTTGATCACAATTTCCAAGTTGGAGATGAAGTTTGGCTTTACATTAACAAAGAGAGGCTTAAAGGAGAAGGTAAAAAATTGAAACCAATTAGATATGGACCTTTCAAGGTTCTTGAAAAGATTGGTAACAATGCCTTCCGTTTGGATTTGCCTCCGTATATGCAAATGTATGCAGTTGTCAATGTTGAGAATTTGAAATTATATGAGCCTCTTGTTGGCCCTTGACCAGGTTTTGTGGATATTTGGTCAAGTTTGACCTATTTTTGGACTTCAACAACATGTTCGAGGAGGAGCTCAAGATGAAGCAAAGATCGTGGGATCTTGGCCCCTTTTTGGGTCCTTTTTGGGATGTGGGAATATGTAACGGGAATGGGATGTCGGCCCATGGGTTTACCCATGTTTAGGCCTATTTTGTATATATAAATAAATGCTTAGGCTAGATAGAAGTGGTGGTGCATCTATGTGATGTGAATGTATGCTAAGTGCAAGTAGAGTCTGTAAGTGCTCTGCGCATGAGTGTAAGAGACTTGCAAAGATAAGTGCAAGTCCTTGTAGCAGATTGTGGAAGGCTTAGTGTTGTAACGCAAGGAATAAGGATCTAGCGAGCTATGTAGATCTTTTGTCTTGTACGGAGTAAGGTTTTTGAGGCTCTGTGCTTGTAACTGATTGAATGAAGACAATAAAGAAGAAGAGTTGGTGGACGTAGCCCCAGGGTGGCTGTGAACCACGTAAACACTATGTTGTTATGCTTTGTGTTGGTCTTAATGTATTTATGACTCTCTTGCTAAGTGCTTTGATAGAGATAGATAAATCTGTTCATGCTTTGTGCTAATGATGTGTAGGAATGTTAGATCTGACTTTTATGAAGGTGCTTAGTGCTTTCTTCTGCTAGATTTGATCCATCTATTTGTGCTAAGTACTTAACTACATTAGATCGGTGTGAATGCTATGAAGCTCTGTTTTATCAGCGAAGTAGGTATTGATTGAATATTGAGGATCTGACGATGCTAAATGCTCTATTAAGTATCATAATCACATATATGTATCCCAGCTAAGGTTGCAGACACCTGAGTCTCGCAACCACCCCTGCCTCTACCTCGGGTGAGACTTCATATGCTTCGCAGGTGTTGCCGAAAGGGTCGGTAGTTAGGGTTTTGCTGGTGTGTTGTTGTAGCATTGAACCCTGGGTCTGCCCTTATGCCAACAAATGGTTCCGTTGCCAGGACCTGAAACTATGATTATTGGGAACTGAGAAAGAAGGAGCTTTGTGCAAAGATTTGTCCTGAAGTTGTGAAAGCTCTGTGCATAGATTTGTCGCTCTAGTGTGCAGTATTCTACTTGATTTATAAAGCTCCGTGCTAAAATAAAGAAGCCCGATCTGAAGAAAAGAGGTTGGATCTGAAGGAAAGAAGAAAGATCTAAAAGCTTTGTGCTCTAAGAAAGGTAAAAGTGAGAATTTCTGGTTAAAAGAGGTAAGATCTGCAAACTTTGTCTTTGATAAAGGTAAGAATAGTGAAATTTTTTAGATCTGGAAGCTTTGTGCTCTGTAGAAGTAAGAAAAGTGGAATTTTTTGTTTCTAGAGTATGGATTTAGGTATGTTTAATAGAGTCTGTACTAGTTCGAAAACTAGGGTATTGATAGATGAAGGAAGATTTGATATTAATAGATCTGATAAGAATAGTGAAAGATATGTTATACCTATACATAGAAATAATGTTTGGAATAACAAATGGATGTAGGATCTTAGAGAGAATTTGGTGTAGGTTAGCTCCTATGCTCCTAGTGTGCAGTACATGAGAAGTTGGGGATCATTTAAAAGAAAGAGAGGATTAACCCTATGTTACAACTGCAGAAGACTAGGACATATTGTTAAGGCATGCCCTGGAAGAAGGCCTAGCTATCTTTATTGCAAATCTATGGACCATGAAGTGTTGGATTACCCTAGAATGATTGCTAAAGTTGAAAGAAATAATCTAAACCAGGAAAACCCTAAAGTAGATCTAGGAATGGCGGAATCCCAGAAAGAATCAAAGAAAGTATTGTTACAGATGAAAGAAACCCTGAATGACCACCGACATATCAACTTATCAGAGATCTTCAAAGAAAAAGAATGCATCGAAGCAAGAATATGAGACTTCGACATTGACTATGTTCTGGATGAGGAAACACAGGTGAATATCATGACATAGAGAACTTGGGAAGCTAAAGGGAAGCCTGCTATGATTCCTTCATTAGGAGGAATAGGATTATTCAGAGGAAAAATGGTAAACCTATGTGGGAAGCTCACTCAGATACCTATGAATTCCAAAGGAACTTCGACAGAAGAAGATTTTGAGATTATTAAATTTATTGAAGACAACGCCCCGTTTACCATGTTATTAGCCAACCCTTGGATTAAAAGAGACTAGGCCAGAAGGAGAGAAGAAGTAGCAGTGTTAGAACAACAAAAGCAGGAGTTAAAAGAATTCATGACTAGAAGGATCACACACTTGATTGCAGAACAAGAGAACAAATCGAAGCTATTTAACACTAGAGACCCAGATTTCGAAGTTGCAAGAACATTAGAAGACTAATAGAAGACTGAAGTACTTATCCTAGACAAAGAAGAGGTACTACCCCTGAATCCTAGGAAATAATTTCAACAGCGCGAAGTAACTATGTTAAGAGAAGATAAGAATTAGAATGGAAAAAGGAATACTAAGATGAAGCTCACTGGAAATAAGGCTAGAAAGCTAAGTAAGAAGAGGGCCAAGATTGAAAATTTACAGAAATTCTCAGAGGGAACCTCACAGAAGGAAAATTTGCAAAATTGGAGCTTCGTCGGGATATCAGAACAACGACACATGGCACTTCGCCATGGTGAAGCAATATAGCCGTTGGGGAATGTTATAACCATTAGATCAATGCTCCGGACAGATAGAAAAATATTTATGGCCAACTAGCTTTCCATCCAACCATTGTGACCGCGCCATAACAGATAGAAATGAGTTAATGAAGACCTCATACCCGTTGCAAGTGACCCGTTGTCGAGTTACCTATTTATCCCACCACGCCACGCATCGAGAACACTTTTTCCAATTGAGAATTTGAGGCCACAGACTACATTGAGTTTATATCGTGATCATCGTGCTTCTGCTCTCTCTCTCTCATTACTGTGTCTNGTTAACCCCGAGCGTGTATGTCGGACGAGTTGAGCACTGCAGAAAGAGTTGTTGAGGAAGTTTTGATCGACCTGATGACTGAAAGAGTCATGTCAGAGAGAGGATTATCCATAGGTGTACAAACATCATCCACGAGAGGACTGCCAACCTCTCCGTCAACTTCTCAAGCCGGACCATCCCGACCATCAGATGAGAAGTGAACTAAGCACAAGGATGATCTCGCGAATGCTAAGTTGATTCTGAGCATATTACCTACTTATATACCACCTTTGAGCAGTGTTGTAAACCACGACAGCATACCTAGATATTTTGAGTATGCCTTGGTCACTGTGTACCTCCCGAAGGGGATACACACAGTTCACACAGACCAAGATAAGATTGCAGCGTTGAAGTTTAGCGACTTCAACCTCAGCGACCGAAAATTTTACAACATGCTCACCCCGCATAAGTACTTGACCAAAACAAAGGGAAAGAATTTGAAGATCTTCCCTTAGTAATGGACCCATAACCTCACACAGTCCACCCTGCTGAACGTTATAAATATTCCACACTTTGGACGACACCGGGAGGTGAATGCATGTGTTAAATTGTTGTTGTCTTGTTACCATGGAGTTTATATATGGTTAAACCATCACATAGTAGTGGATCAGACATTGATAAATTGGATCACAGGGCTAAGTATGAAAGGCCCCGAGCCACATGATTTCTATCCTGAAAAAAAAATGGATCGCGCTCTAGCTCAAAGGATCAAGGACACCTACGGCGATGTCGAGAAGGGCATGCGAGGCTACAAGGTAGCTTCTATCCAGAGTGGCACAGTGTGCCTCACCTGTCAGATGATTGCAGGGAAGTTAGTAAGAAAGAATCGACCCACCCAAGTGACTGGTTTTGTAGTCGACCTCGCAGGGAAGTGCACGGAGGGCCTACAAATGAATTAGGCGCAGTACCTAGTAAATCAATTAGAACTTGATTGTAGAGAATCCCAAGATCAAGGGCACGAATTCCACTTCAAATGGCTATTGATCCTGATCACTTTCATTACCTGGGAGATGTCGGAAGGTGCGACCTTCCAAGACATCGAGCCCTTTAAACCATTGGATGTGAAGTTCAACACACTGTGGTATTCAAGCAACATGAATAAATAGTGGCAGTCCAATGTAGTATTTCACGCATACTACAACCAGTTGAAGGTAGTTATACAGTCAGAGCCTCACATGACGCCGAATACTTTACACTAGTTTCGGCCTTTGATGAAATTCAACGCGGACCACCATTTCATTTAAATCACAATGTGCGATGATGAGCACAAGCAACAACTTCAGTCATATTACAAGCTAACGAAGGAGGAATTGGAGAATATCAACAAGGATTGGTCGGCGGACCTCCTCATTCCAACAGAACCTGTGGAGATATTTGATATAGACAGTCCAAAAACTACGCAGGATACACCCGGACCTAGCAGGACGAAGAAAACTGAAGAGGTTCAAGATTTAGACAGTGCATCCATGAACACTGCTTCCATCTCACCAGAGCAAGGAGGTGATGGCGGAGAGATAGATGACGTTGAAGTTGAATAGAAGAAAGGTGAGGTTACACCACCTAGATATGAGGAGGACCCCTTGAAGAAAAGGAAGGTTTCCCCCTTGAATATTTCCTCTCGAAAAAAATCGAAAGCCTCTATGACAAAAATGCAGACTATCCTCACCTCAGACGGATTTGATTTCATTATAGCAACCCTGAATGATGCTTTGTTGGAGATAGCAGAGAAACAAGAGGATAAGTAGGAAGCGATGTACAATATAATCGATATTGAACTCCAAGGAGTACAACAAGCACTATAGTCCGACCGCGTAGTCTCCACCGTGCCTTTGCCATTAGGAACACCAGAACTGGGAGATGAGCCAACTCAACTCCACCGAATAGCTGATACAGTCGAAGCTCGCCTTCGATGAGCACAAGAAGAAATAGTGCAAGCCACCCAGGCTTTGACACAAGTACAAGGAGTCCTTGTAGAGAAATGCAGTACTGCAGAATGGGAGAAGCTTTCTCTCCAGGCAAATTTCGATGAAGAAAAATCCCAACTGCAGAAAGACAAGGAACAGTTTCTCACAGAGCAACTTGAAGTAAAATAAATGGTCAACAGAGCACTTCGCTCTGTGACTATCGTAGAAGTAAAGGCAGAGGATCAAGTCACAAAGAACGCAGTGCAACTTGAAGAAGTGATCCAACAGCTACAACAACACATTGCATATTTATAACTATGCACTGTGCCCAAGACTCCACAGGATGTAAGGGACTAGTGAGAAGCCACTGCTCACAGCGCAGTTGACTGACTGAAGGCCCTTACCATAGAATGCAAGAAATTCACTGATCGTAGTTCCCATACATACGATAGACTTACCGAGAACCCAGAGTTGCAGGCACTGGAGTCACAGCTCCAAAAAGTGAAGCAACACGCAGAAACACTATAGGCACAACTAGAGTCTCTATCAGCTGTGGAGAGAATGAAGAGATCTCAAGAGCAGCGAACCGCCCAGCAAAAAATCCATAATATCCAGAGCAGAGTTATGGATATAACTCAGAAACTCCAACCGGTACAAGATAAGGCCTATCAATTGTTTACAGAGGTAGAAGGCCAGGGAGCAGAACTGGAGCAAGTTAGCACCGTGGAAAAACAATGCCTGGAAGGACCTTTGAATGATGCAGTCATTCAAGAATTTGTTGAAAAAGAGCATGTAGCACAACAACAAGTCAAAGTAGTTCGAGTCAAGATCGAAGCAGTTCGAGCCAAGCTTGAAGCGTTCGAGGCAGTTCGAGCCAAGCTTGAAGCATTTGAAGAAGAACTTCCTACATCAGAGTGACTCTCATAGGTGAGTGTTGGGAGCCTGTTGGCCATTGAACAGGTTTTGTGGATATCTGGTCAAGTTTGACCTATTTTTGGACTTTGACAACCTGTCCGAGGAGGAGTGCAAGATGAAGCAGAGATCGCGGGATCTCGGCCCCTTTTTGGGTCCTTTTTGGGATGTGGGAATATTTAATGGGAATGGGATGTCAGCCCATGGGTGTACCCATGTTTAGGCCTATTTTGTATATATAAATAGATGCTTAGGCTAGATAGAAGTGGTGGTGCATCTATGTGATGTGAATGTATGCTAAGTGCAAGTAGAGTTTGTAAGTGCTATGTGCATGAGTGTAAGAGACTTGCAGAGCTAAGTGCAAGTCCTTGTAGAAGATTATGGAAGACTTAGTGTTGTAACACAAGGAAGAAGGATTTAGCGAGTTGCGTAGATCTTCTGTCCTGTGCAGAGTAAGGTTTTTGAGGCTCTATGCTTGTAACTGATTGAATGAAGACAATAAAGAAGAAGAGTTGGTGGACATAGCCTTAGGGTGGGGGTGAACCATGTAAACACTTTGTGGTTATGCTTTGTTCTAATGATGTATAAGAATGTTAGATCTGACTTCTATGAAGGTGCTTAGTGCTTGCTTCTGCTAGATCTGATCCATCTGTTTGTGCTAAGTACTTAACTACATTAGATCGGTGTGAATGCTGCGAAGCTTTGTTTTATCAGCGAAGTAGGTATTGATTGAATATTGAGGATCTGATGGTACTAAACAATCTATTAAGTGTCATAATCACAGATCTGTGTCCCAGCTAAGGCTGCAAACACCTGAGTCTCGCAACCACCCTTGCCTCTACATCGGGTGAGACTTCATTTGCTTCGCAGGTGTTGCCAAAAGGGTCGGTAATTAGGCTTTTGTTGGTGCGTTGTTGTAGCGTTGAACCCTGGGTCTGCCCCTGTGACAACACCTCCTTTGATTGATTATCAAGGAGAGCATGTTCAGATTCCTTCTATAGATGATTTCTCGCCAAAATATCTTACAAAACTGCATGAAGACACAATCCTTGACAGGAGGATGAGAACTTCAAACTGAGGGAATGTGGAATACCTTTGAGTTGGTCTTAAAGACACAAATCCAAGCAAGTCCAAGTGGATTGAGGTTGGAAAGGTGAGGGATTTTTCCCCTCATCTTCAGATAGACCGAAAGTAGTCTTTTGGAGGTCCAAAAGCTTCCCAATGGGGAGGACTGATCAAGGGGATAAATTTTTGCTCAAAAATCAAAGTTCTTGGAATCGATTCAAAATGGACATGTGCGTAGGCCTCATCCTCACAAACCCAACGCAACTCGAACAGGTTCAAACAGACATCGGATGAGTGATACATCACGTTCTGTTAATTTTGCCAAATAGACAAAAAAATGTTGACTGTACAGTCTGTACAATCCGTACATGTTGACGTGGCAGGGTATGGACCCACACATGGCAGTTTAGTTGGCAGTCTAGTGGCAGATAGGTTGTTGAATCATTTTATGACACATGGCATCTTTTTTGAAAATTGTATGGTGCCACGTGGCCCAGGCGTGGGCTTCCACGTGGCACCTTGTTATGGTGTAAAATTTTATGTTGGAGTCTGTGGGAGTCGAACCCGGGACCTCTACATAGGTGGCAAGTGACTTGGAAAGGGCTGGGCTACCAGCCTTCCAACATGAATTTTCTTACCATATAATGTATTGATTTATATTTGAATTAAATGTGTGCTATAGTTTGGCGGGGGTTCGGGTTGGGGCTTAGCCCCAACCCCTACTTGTATGCGCCACCATGTGACCCTACCTCACAGTTTGTGTGGTGTTCAAAAACAATTTCAAACGGTTCTCCCCCATGCACCTAACACTTGTCACAACCACAACAATTGCAACAGATTCCAAACTAAGCACTGGGACATGGTCATATGGTCCACGCGTCCAACAGCTCCGTCGGTTTGGGTGCTAAGTACCCTAACTATGCGAAAAATTCACACGATTTGTGGAAACGGGTGCACATGTTGGGTTTAGGCACGAGAAATGCCCAGAAGCTAGGTTACACACACATAGGTGCGAATTGGCGAACCAGAGACAACAAGCTTGAAGGAGAAAACTTCCAGGAGGTCTATCTTCTTCGCTTTTTGGCCATCCTAGGTGCAGAAAGAGCCCAACTAGGGGTTTTTGGATGTTCTGGAGCCATTGGAGCCATATATTTGGCATTTTTAGCATTTTAAATAATTGTTTTTATCACTTTGAGAAAATAATATAAAAGATCCATTGGAAGCTGGACCAGGAGATGTAGCCCAAGAGACGGGTGAACTCCATTATCATTTGTTATGTTATGTGTTTATTGTTAACTGATAATTGTTAGTTATTATGTGCATATTGAATGTGAAAACTCTCTAGTTTATGTGTTTGCAAACTTATCCTTTTTCCCAAGCACACATAATTAAAAGCTTGCAAATATTTCAAGATACAAGCCTTTTTCATTTTCAGATCAGCGTATCAACTAAACCTTTCTACATGTTGTCAAAGTAGAATCATAAAAAGGTTGTTTGTTGTGTTTACTAAGGATATATGCCTCACATTGCTTCAAGTTCTCTGGAATGGTAGGAAAACTAGAAACACCATTTTTCTTCAACACATGAAGACTATCATAATTGATGTGATCAAATATAGCATGCCACAAGAGACTATATGAATTATGTGCTTGTGCATACGTCCCTTTCGAAATCAACAATTTTTCATCCTCCCATCATGTCATGATGACCATGTTGTTGTAAGGCCTCCTTATTTCAACTTTTCCATTGAACATGTGAATGGAATGGCCCTGCTATCGAATTTGCACAAGAGACAACAAGTTACTTCGTAACTCAGGAAGATAGAGAACATTATGCAAAAGAAAATCCGATAATCTAGGAAATTTGAGCTTGATTGTGTCGATTCTCATAGGTTTAAGATTGGAACCATATGCACATTTTACTACACCATCTACATTATCATTCAATTCTTCAAAGAAGTCTATCCAAAAATGCATGTAGCAAGATGCACCAGTGTCAAGCAACCATAAATCTCTCCAAGAAGTAAATAAAGTTTTGAACAAATATTCATTTATGCCAATATTGAAATGAGCAATGATAGAATAAGTAGGTTTAGGAGCTTCACCTTTTTGTTCTTTTTGTTCTCGATGTTCTTTGGTATTATTCCATGGGATCCTACAATTCTTTTCCTCATGTCCATTCTTTCGACAATGAACACAGTGAAGACCATGAATCTTCCTACCCCCTTTCCTATGAAATTATTCTTTCCACGTAGGGTTCCATGGTGGAAGAAAATTTCTCATTATTTGAGGTAATTTTATTCAATCAGGCTTCCATGAGCTCTCTTTCTAGGCCTCCAAATGTAGGGATGGTGCACCTCTTGTTGATTTTCCTTCCATGGGCACAACATTTCTATGCCCTCCAATTGAGAAATTTAGGTTTCCTAAACTTAAAACTGAGTGAGAGCAAGAGCGTCATGGGCCATAGGAAATTCCATCGACATTATAAATTTGTGTAGAAAATTGATTTGTTGTTTCTTCCTTGGAACCTTCCCACCGATTTATCTGCTAGTAGTCCCCTTCATCTGCGCCATATTTTCCATTTCCTCTCTTCTGCACTATGCTACAACTTCTAGAATCAAGAATATTAACACATAGAATCATTTTCATTGGATGTATTCACAACAAGGCATCAATATGGACTATCAAAGCATTAACCAACCCTCATGAAGGAGGAAGCCTGAGCATGCACTTTTGGGGTTCAAAACCCATAGTGTCATATTATCTTTGAATATTACGATTGGTAAGTGCCATGGAGCTACCAAAATGAATGAGAATATTGATTGATCTTACAAGATGCCAAACTATAAAGTGATTGTTATAGTTATGACTTGTATGATGGGGTTTTCCTCTTCCTTTCTAGTCTTACTGAAGGGTCTGAGATGGTTCTGTTAGTTTCACATCAATTATCATAGTTTATTTATTTCCACTGAGGAATTTTTCATCTCCATATATCGAATTCCTTGATACCAATGAACAATGGTTCCAAAATACAACATACCATTGATGCCATTCAAAGAAATTCGCCCAATTTTTGAAATCTCTGAGGGTCTAATTCCTCTCTGAGCATAAATAAATATTTCATATTGGGCATTGCATTTCCACCAAAACAAACCTGAATATGAATATTATTTTCCACCCTCAAATGGGTAGAGAAAGAATGGGAACTAAACCCATGACTAGTTAATTGATTTGATGACAGGACTGTTCAGTTCCAAACCATGGAGTCATAAAAAAATAACCATCTCTAACACCACCAACACGTCGGAGATGAATAAATCTATCCATTAAAATTGATGTGAGCCATACATAAATACATTGAGAGATGACTCCTGGTTTCATATTTCAAGAGATTTGATGGCTCTTGACATTCACCTATGAATCTTCATATTTCTCCTAAATTAATGTTTACAATATCCCATAATTCCAAGGATTGGGTATCTAACATGGGAAAACTTATTCAATAGTAGGCTCCACAAAGGACTAGTGGTGATTGGAGGAGACCCAAACTTCTCCCTTAGTGCATTAGAGATATTGGGGCCAACAACCCAAGTGGACAATCTATTTGAATTCTTAAAAATAAATTTGGAAAGGGTAGGGATCTTAGACATAGATCCAACCAAAATCACCCCAACCTAGACTAGTAGGAGGACCAGTGAGGCAAGAATATAAAAGAGACTGGATCATTTTCTTATTTTGGAGGATTCTCTTGAAGAGGCTCTTATAATCGATCAATGGGTCTCTGTTGGAGGAGACTCCAATCAAAATTCTGTGAGGTGGCTCTTGCTCAAGGTAAGCCACCAATCCCATTCAAGTTAAACCTTGAGTGGCTTAAAGAGGGGGATTTTATCCAAAAAATTAAAGGATCCCTGGACACCCCTCAATGATTGTATGAACGAATCAACGCCCATCCAATTCCATCAAAATATGAAAAAGGCCAAGTAGATGGAAATTCAATGGTCTAGGGAGAAAAATGAAAAGATAAAAAAACCTTAAGGGAGGTGGAAGATGTTCTAGCCTCCATTTTTTCTGAGGTTTTTTTTTTTGTATAGAAGCTCAAAAATATGACTAAGTCAGCTTGAAAACAAGAGAAGAAAAAAACTACTACATAGAGAGAAAGAGTGGAATTTAAAAAGTAAGACAATATGGCTTCATGTAGGAGATGACAACATAAAGTTCTTCCATAGATTTTCCAATCATAGAAAAAACATTAACTATGTCTGGAAGATTGCAAAAGAGGATGGTTTGTGGGCCACGACATTCCATGTTATCGTTACTAAAGGAGTAAATTACTTTCAAACTTTATTCAAAGACGACTCCCAAGATACTATTGATCATTAGGAGAATTTTGAGGTTAAAAAATGGGCATCAAAACAAAAAAAAATGTATTATCAAAATCAACTTTAAAAGAACCAATAGGATTCAAGATGATGATGTCAAACATAAGGGTAAATATTTTTTGGAGGGAAGGAAGAAAACTTCTTTTTTTAATCATTTTTTTTTTACTTATATCCTTATAGGTTTACTCAAATTTCAAGTGTAGGGACTCGTTGGATGCATAATTAAATTTTGCATCCAACAAGTACCCACTCTACATACTTTTGAAATACATGCAGTGAGATAAAATGTAAATACATGAAAAGAAACACATGTAGAAAAAGATCTACAAGATAATTTCAAGAAGACTAAAATAAATTCTCTCTTGATAGATCTCTGCTACACAATTCGGTTTCCTATAAGTGAGGCAAATCCATGAGGTTGTAGAGGTTTCCCAGGGAGGCCTGCACTTGATAAATATTGATAATTTAAGGGTGATGACTATCAAAGAGTGTTACAGAGTTTTCACTCCTATGACCAGGGTCAAGGTCACGACGGAATGGGAAAACAAAGACAACTAATTCAAACCAAAAGTAGTAAAGATGCACATTCTAGTAACTATCCAACAGTTGTAAATCACTTACCCAAAAGAGTGAAGTTTGGAGAAGATCCCACTAAAAGTTCATCATTCTTGTCTCTCATTTCGAGATATTCCTCTCTGACTTGCACACAAAGAATAAAAAATCTACAAGTAAGGTAGAAATAAGAATTCAAATATGGCTACCCTAACTAACTTGGATCAGTAAGCTAGTTTCCTATCAAACAAATGTATGTAAACATAATGAAATATATTAATAACATGTAATTTTGAGAGGGAAATAAGAGAGTTATCTTATTAGTAGAACGGACAATAGAATAATAGAACAAAATCACATGATCCTCCATTGTCGACATCGCCTGGAACCTTCATCTGGACTGGACCTCCTCTCGGACCACTAAAGAAAGCTTCACCTCTGCAATTCTAACTCAAATAAAGTGAGAGAAAAATAAAGTGTTCCTTTCTTCAAACATGATAGTATGAGAAAGGGGTTCTGAAAACAAGGTTTTACTAAAAAGGGAATGGCCTTAAAAGAACGCGAATTGACTACTTGCATACTCAAACATAAATTTGATAGCATAAAGGTGTTCCCCTTCTCCTCCACCTTATGGATCTATTTATACCAAGCATAGTTGGTTGGAGTAGTTATATATAGGGAATGGGAGGTTAAAAACCTGGAAACCCCATAAACTCCAACAAAAAAGGTGCATTTTGCACACATTCATATTTTTTAGTGCATTGTGAATGCATATATGAGTTTTCAAAGGGAAACTAGTGTATGTACGCTTGTTGCTTGATCAAATGTAGCATATGGATTGCCAAAAAGTGTGTTTTTGAAGAGTTTCAAGAGGAATTTTAATAGTTGAATTGGGATCAAGGACAATGGATGAATCTTAAGCATATAGGGTGAAAAATATTCTATAAGAGATTCCCCCTAAAGTGTGAGGTCATAAGGGAACATGATGGCTGAAAAAATTATAAAATACAAGAATAAGTTGTGTAGTGGGCCCAGGAAAAGTTCACCAAACACTAGACCAAAAAAGTACCTACAAAAGAAATCAAGCATGAGATATCTCTCTTCTTGAGGTGGGCATACCCATGCTCAGGTGTAAAAAGAATGGCCACCAAATCAAGCACATTGTGGATCCATGAAGTATATATAAGCAACAATCATGGCCATGAAAAAATGAATACACAATGGATCCATGTCAAAATAGACCATAGCAAAATACAGATACATATTTGATATATGTGTCAATATAGAAAGAGGATAATTGGAATAAAAAAATGAGGGAAATGATCCTCCACAAGTACCAATTTTAAATATGCTAATGGTCCTATTCTACGCAACTCAGTCAACAACATAAAAGAGGTGATGCTACTACAAATCTAAGGTGTTCAAAACAAATCATCGAAGGTACAAGGCTACACCATGTGAATAAATGATATGGTGTTGAAAATATGAGACACCATTTGATTATCAGTAATTGATGTATACCATTAAAAAATGTGAAACAACCCACCGATAATCACAATGGTTGTAAAGGTACCTAGTACATTCTGACAAATGTGAATAAATGAGATAACATTGAACACTTGTAGAATTTATTGATTTGGGTACATTTATGTATTCCCACTATCAATAGCAAGGGATACTTTCATTGATGACTACAAGCCCCAAGGTACTATAAAGACTCTAGATTTCAATCCCAGTGAAAATGAGTTGAATCCAATGGGAATATATTCCCTGGAAGGAGGGAATTAAGACATCCCCCATCATCTAACATGAGGAAGTAGAAATCGAATTATTTTGAAGGTATCATATGAAAATTTGGAAGGACACATCATCAAGTACGCATCTTGCATGCAACATATGGAATAATGCATAGAAGAGACCCTCTGAGCAACGACCACTAATGAAAACCACTAACAGAAGAGAGGCCTTCCACCAATGAGGAAAATGGGATCCAAGGTATTGCAAAAATCCCAAAGTGTGAATAGAGGTCTTGACGTTGAACACATGTGAATCCACTCAGTCAGTGACCATTGATGAAATGTCATCTATTGAGTGTAAGGTAACCTATCAATGATGAAAATAGGCCCAGGGTGCTACTCTAGGTCAAAATCTTAAAGCAATGTGTTGTAGTCTGTTCGCGTTCAAATGATCACCAGGTGAGCAAAATGGAGACCGCTCTGCATACCCTGTTGGGTTCATCAGGGCAAAACATCTGTGGCAGCATGGGGTTGACAGAAAACAAAACTGAATACAATCTAACTATCAACTGAAAGCAAATAACACTACAAAAATAAACAAAAACGTCAAACATCAGACACGGGGGTCGTCAATGGTTCTAGGCTTGGTATATTAATGAAACCAGAGCACACACTGAAGAAAGAGACAGGGGTTCCTTCTCCCTCCAGCGGAAGGCTCTTCGGGGCCCTCAACACAATGCTTTCCTTACAAAATGAATAGAACTGAACTGAGTGGTGAAAGAACTCTGGGTTATGCCGCTAATGGATTGTTTGTCAAAGGCTGAGCTCTGAATCATCTGGACAGCATAACATTGCTTCGAATTCCCTGCCAAAATAGTGTCCCCTCATGGCCTTTTATAGCAACTTCACGGGCGGTCGCATAACTTTCTCCAAGTGTGAATAGGGGCGCATTAGGGTTTATTTAGGTCATTCATCCACCGATTTTGCAGAGCCGGATCTGATTTGAGGGTCAAATCATCTTGGGGGCCGGTCTGTGGGCGGTCAGGAGGCCGACTTATGAAATTAATGTGCCGTATTAACAAATGCGCGGGTTTTTGTGTTGACAGTTGCGCGTCGTGTGCACATGCGCTAGTAACACATTTTTTACCCGCGCATGTGCGCGCGCATCAAGCTGCTGTAAAGCGCCCTTCAATTTTTGGTTACTTTGTATAGTTTTTTGCCCTTCTTGAGTGCTGTGAAACTAATTCAGTGCCATGAGTGGCTTCATTGCTGTTTTGATGATGTGGAGTTCTTGTCGCCATGTGCAGACGAAATTTCAGTGATAA
>WSFP011467181.1:0-18218 GCA_009831015.1 Picea engelmannii
TGATTATTGTTTTCTAAAAGCACTGTTTCATTTGAATGTATGATGAGTTGTCTATTACATTAATCATTGAGTTATCCCATTGTTCCAAGCACACCTACATATCATATTCCTAAGTTACCAAGCACCTTTGGTCTACAACCACAAAGGGTTTCTTGGAGTGATAACACATTTGATCCATGATCCTTGACGTTCCATACACTGGAAACGCTCTGACTCGACCCTTCAATTCCATTTGGAGGCTATAAATTGAGCCATATCCAAGCCTTGAGAGGAATTCAAGATTGAGAGAAAATATACTCTGGAGAAATTTCACTTGATATTGAGTATGCATCGCTTTGTCTTTGAAAGTCTGAACTTCTTGTGTTCAACCCCCAAGCTCTTCCTACCTTGTGATGGAGGACTTCATTAACTCCTACTTGTGAGCTTTCCTTTGCGTAGGATTGAATTGGTGGAGGCCTAGCTTGAGGGACTTAGTTTCTCGGTTCTGATATGTGTCGTTACAGAAGTTTGTCACCTATGTACTTTTGTTGATTACATTCATAGAAATACTCTTTTTTCGTCCAATTGATATTTTGCAAATAATTGTATTGCTTTCCATGGGCATATTTGTTATGCATGTTAATGGATTATGCTAGTTTATATACTAACATTATATATCATCACCACATGCTTGCATATCTTGATTGTTGAGGACACGTTGCAGGTACAAAGCTTTGGGTCGTGTGCTCAACGATGGTCTTCTTCGAACGTCCAAACGAGGTAGGATTCTATCATTGTCTTGTTAGCATTTCATTTATAGCATACTTGAGATTAGAGTTGAATTATTGGTGTCGTTTTGTCTGTTTTGGTTTACCCCTATCCATAGAGAGATTTTCCTCATAACAGAATTGGCGACTCGGCTAGGGATAGTTTCCTTTTTAGGGTATTGGGTGTTTTTTCTCCTTGATTTTCTCTCTGCTTGCCTGAGTTTTCGTGTCACATATTGCTTGAAATCCTATATTTTTCCTTGCATCTAAGTTTCTTGGCTTAACCCTTGCCATGACAGTGTCTTTTTCTGGCATACGCGAGTTTTCCTTTGACAGCCGCATACATACGCGAGTTGTCTGTCTTTAGGGCGTGTATATACGTGTCTATTCCATGAAAAATTGTGTGCATCATATCTTAAGTCTTTTTGGCTGAGTTTGGTGTTTGTTGGGTGAGTTTTACTGGTTGTTGAGACTTCTTGGGTGCCCATTTTGACTGTTAAGTGCCTAAAGAGTGATAGGAAGTCGTTTTATTGTTGATTTTTTTGGGCAAACTCCTTTGTTGTCATCTTTCTCATTTGTTGTCCTTCCGTACTGGTCTGGGTATTTTCTTCTTGGTATTTTGCTTGGCTTGTCTCTTTCTTGCAGTAGGATCTGCCTATGAGGTTGTTATTCAGTCCTTGCATTTTCTTTTTATTATATCGAAAATACAAAAATATTTGTTTTCTTGCATTTTACTTATGGCATTTTCACTTTTGGTTACTTCGCATTGATTTTGACATATTCATAAAGATTGCACTTCATTGAACTTGTAGAGATTACATTGTGGAAATAACATTTAGAAGCATACCATCTTTGAAATTCAAGACTAGTACTTAGCAGTGTTTTTACATTTGCTTCTTTTTTATATATGTTGAGTCGTAATACCATCAGTTTCATGATCATACCTTTTGAGTAAGCAGAAGCCATTAAAATTAACATTGAATAATTAAAATTGATTAGAAACTATTTTATTTTTCATGGTACACAAACAAGTATAGGACTTAGGACCTTGGAATAGGATTTTGTGAGTAAACTTCTCCAAGGCTATAAAACTGAACATATGTGTTTGACCAAGGAGTGGTGAAACCCATTATCTAATTGGTGTCCTCAGGAGGCTCCGCTCACAGCAGAGTTAAGCACGAGATCGTGTGAAGTTGGTTGCAGAGATAGCCCTTTAATACCTTCCTAGTGTCAGAGATACTTCTGGGGTTCTATTCGTATCCAGGGGTCTTGCTAGTACCTTTACCTTCGTGAGAGGCAATGCTTTCAAGATTTCGAGCTTTGTTACCCTGCCCATACGGTGGACCAGAATTGTGATTGCTCGCTTGAGCATTGGTTATATCATGGTGACTTTAGTTGCTTGACATAGGTAGCCACATAGGTTACTTGCAGGGGTTATTCTGTAGGTACCTTGATTCATATAACGGTCAGACAACACACAAACTTTATGGAGGATTTTCTCTCCAGAAGGATCTGACCGACTGTGTTGTGAAGCCTATAAGGGTCATTATTACTAATTCTGACACCTCCACTCTATTGTTGCAGAGTCTTAGGCCCCTCTTGGGTGAGGCATACCTACTCTGGTTCGGGAGATCCCTTTCATCCATTATATATTGTTGGTGTGCATTGGCCTTTTGCTTTATTTAGGAGTGTGCTCTCTGATTATTAGTTGGCCTTAGGATTTTGTATTGTATCTTGAGTTCTAAGTCATCGTGGAGCAAGACCATCCTCCTCGCCGGTATCTTCATCTTTTGAATTTACCACCGCGTCTTGATCCTTTACCAAAGCTTCCTTCTAAAAGGCGCAGAGTTAATAAGTGTGGTGCATATATCTCCACCTCCCAGGATCGTGATCATCCTACCATGAGTACTGAGTCAAATATGAACCTCTTGGGAAGCCCTTCGACTCTCGTATCCATTGTGATCAATGGGGTCCCCGAATCCCTTATCCTTAGTGGTGTGGATGTTAGAGGCTCCCTCATCTAGCGTTGTCAAACCCATGATCTTTTTCTAGGCCTATGGGGACAAATCCTTTTGTATTCCCATACAATATGTTGAATCATGATTCTCAGTCAATACCTTTGACCTCTAATAATTTTTCTTTTGGTATGCCTGACATGATGTCGCACTTCTCATCCTCTATTTCGAGGACTAATACAAATCCTAGTTTTGGGTGTGGGGGCATGACGCGTCCTTATGTTCCTTTCTCGTTTGGTGGAGGTCATATCCTGAAGCGACTCCTACTGTTGTAGGTTGGAATCCTCCTTCCTTCGGGTCTAATCCTAGCTTTAGTCCTCCAGGATGGAGTGCTCAAATGGGCGCTCAGTTTACTTCCTATATTTCGTTCGCCATTCCCTCTTCTTCCACGTTGATTCCAACAAACACTTCTATTATGGAAAATATCGCTTTGTCCTCTAGTGTTTCATTTGGAGGGGGTCAGTTTTACAGTATGGGCAACCCCCAGAATGGAGTTCCTTCATTTGGGGGAAACATATATAATCCTTATCATGTCTCTTTGACGGGTATGGTGCCCTTACAACCTTTCATGAATCAGTTGGTAGGAGGATACTATCCCACCCGATAGGGCCATGGTATATATTAGAACCCTGGATGGTCTACAATCTCTCAAACCAAATCTTTCTCGGGAGCATGGGCTCAGATGCCGCAACCCCGACTCCCTTTTTTGGCCATGCTAAATCTGCCAGACTTGTCAAAATTGATGAATGACCCTGTGCATCACAATCCGTCATGGCCCCTCATCCCCACCAAGCTTCCTTTGGACATTCGAAAGTTTGAAGGCAAGACTGGTGAAGACTCAGGTCATCATGTGACTACTTTTCACCTTTGGTGCTCATCTAACTCCCTTAATGACGATTCTATTCATTTGAGGCTATTTCAACACACCCTCATGGGGGTTGCCATGAAGTGGTACATTGAGATACCTGGGGGAACCTACAGAACTTTCAATCAGATGGTATAGTTTTTTCTCAATCACTTCCAATTATCGGTTCATTAAGATGTCAGCCTATAGCTTTTGTCGACTCTTCATCAAGATAAAGCCACACATATCTCCGATCATATCCAAGAGCGGTGTAGACGGAAGAGGTTGATTAAATCCTACATTCCTCTAGATTTTTTGTTGGAATGGTTCCTTGATTCTTTGTTGCCTTACATTTCGAAGGATGTTTCTACATCCAGAGTGACATCCAAGGAAGAAGCCATCTTCAAATCCCAATAGTTGGACCTTATATATGCTCAATCTAGGATTCTTTATGAAATTCTCCCCGACGCACCACAGTCAAACTAAGATCCTATACAAAAGGCCGAGCCTCATACTAATGGTATCATAGGCTCTACAAATGATGAGACTGCATACATGGTGATAAACTAGTTGAAATATTTGTCCCTTAGCTAGCATGTAGTATGACAAGCTTCGTCTTCATTCTCTACCACCCAGTGGGCGGATGTGCATTATTTAAAATCATCATCAAACCCAAATGGTAACTAGCAACCAGGAGGAAACAAGAGGAAAGGACGAGGTAATAATCGTAAGGGTGGGAAAAATTATAATAATAAAGCCAAGGACGACAATAATAATGATAAATCGAATAATAGTGCTAGTGAGGGAAAGAAAGAAAAGTGGAAGGTGAAGTTTACCTCTATACTTTGTAAAGATTATCACCTTACCGACTAGTGCCCCAAAATAGAGGAATCCTCGAGGCTCTTAGCGTAGCCACCCACTGTGTTCACTAACCCGTTTCCACATAACCAAAATATGGGCACGGGGACCTCTAACACTGGAAATGCGTTGAGTAGGAGTCAAAAACCCTCGACACATGAAGGTGGCCATCTATGTGTCAATATGGTTAAGTCTCACATTGATGTATCCACTCGATCTCACGATTATGGTTCTTCACAGACTGTTTAAGGTCCATAACCTCCTCCTCCCTTGAAAACACCCTTGCAGATCGATAAGTCAGAACCTCTTCCTCGTATTCCAAAATGAGTAATAAAGTGCTCTGCCCACAATCCTAATGCCAGAGTGGCCCAAAACTACTTGATTGTTGAGGATTTGGGCCAAACCCCCTACGCGATGTCGTCTTTGGAGGTGCTCTAGACGTGTCCTTCACATAGGACTTTGCTATCTACTTTAGGAGCTCTAGACCCGTGTGGCTCAAAGGTTATCAAGTTTGATGTCACAGACATTAAGCCTCGCTTACCTTACCACGTGGCCTTTCAATTCCATGTGGAGTACACAAAAATTACCATCAAATGTATTGTTATTGATGAAGGTCCTTCGACATCCGTGATGTCCCTAGCCTGTTGGAAATCCATTGGCTCTTCGCTTCTGTCTCAATCCATGACCATGTTGACTGCATTTGATGGGCATTCTTTTAGACCCCACAGGATCCATCCCACTTTCCCAGTCCATTTAGGTGGAAAGGTTGTGGAGGTCGTGGTTGAGGTGGTTGATGCGCCTCTCGACTACAATCTACTACTAGGGTGTAATTGGACTTATGCCATGACAGTCGTTGTGTCATCAGTTTTTTGCACTATATGCTTTCTTCACGAAGGGAAGATTGTGACGATTGATCAATTGTTCTTTGCGCATCCTAGTCCTAATGCATCGGTGGGGCCTTCAATCCATGTTATTGATAATTCTTAATAGGCAACTGAGAATGTTGGTTTTGGGATATATTCCTCCTTGATGGGTACTTTTGATTTCACGACATTAATTCAACATATTAATTCCATTTCCAGTGAATCTTCGTCGTCGATGAGGTATGTTCCTTACCATACTTCGTATTTTAACAACCCTTGGACCTTACCTTCCCCGACTATGTCATACAAAGGTCATTCACACATTGGGATGGCAATGACATTGTCAATAATAGAAGTTGTGCATCAGGCTATTCTAGAAGCTACTATTGACCCGGATCCTTCCTCCTCGTAGATGAACAAGGTGGATCTTGTTTTAGAGCTCGTTTTGTTCACATGATTTCCTTAACGATACTTTACCCTCAGATGAAGCCATCTTAGAGGCCATGTCTGGTCCTGATAGGCCTTGGGACGATATGCATCATCAATCCTATTTTCTCTTGGATTTTGTTAGGATTGAACAAGATGAATTTAGATCCTATTTTCTCCCGGAGTTTGATAGGATTGAACATGATGAATTTAGATCTACCCTGAGTGAGATGGTCAGCCAAGCCATGGTTTTTTTATATATGCATGGTATTTATGTTGAAGGAAACATGGCAAACATTTTTCCTACCGTCGCGATCGACATCTCTCGAATCCCTAGTAAAATTGAGAACATATATGTCGGTGCAGATTGTTTGCCTGAGGAAATTCAGATCTACATCGATCTCTTCAAAGAATTTTGAGATGTATTTGCTTGGTCATACGAAGAGATGTCAGGGATCAACCCCAGCATTGTCGAACATGAAATTAAAACCTATCTGAATGATAAACCTATTCGACAACGTCTTAGAGTTGTAAATATTAGGAAGCCCCCCACTATTAAGGTAGAAGTAGAGAAGCTACTCAATGTTGGTTTCATCTACCCGGTTCCCTTGACCGAATGGGTGTCCAACCCCGTTCCTGTAGATAAAAATCAAGGAACCGTCTGCGTGTGTATAAATTTTAGGGCCCTGAACAAGGCCTATCCTAAAGATAACTTCCCCACTCCTTTTATTGACCAGATTCTCGACGAGTGTGCTTGAAGTAAAGTCTTTTCCTTTATGGATGGATTTTCAAGTTATAATCAATTTCAGATCAAACCCGAGGATCAACACAAGACAACGTTTATTTGTCCTTGGGGTACATTTTCATACGGAAAATGCCTTTCGGTCTTAAAAATGTCGGAGCGACCTTTCAATGTGCCATGAACTTTGTGTTTTACGATCTTAATCATATCGTCGAAGCTTACCTAGATGATCTCGCTACTCACTCTCGCAAGAGAGTAGATCACTCGAGTCACTTTCGACTAGTATTTGAGAGATGTTGTTATTATTGCATTCGGTTGAACCCTCACAAATGCATCTTTTGCGTTAGGTCTGGTCGTCTTTTAGGATTCATGGTATCTAAGCATGGGATAATGGTGGATCCTATGAAGGTTAAGGCAAGAATTCAGCTGCCTCCCCCGCACAACATTTGACAACTTCATGGTTTACAAGGGAAGGATAACTTCCTGAGTCATTTCATAGTGAACTATGCCAACATAACTAAAGGTTTCATGCGTATTTTGAAGAAGAACACTCCGTTCATATGGGATGAGGAAGCTCAAGAATCCTTCAATGCTCTTAAGAAATCCTTGGTATCAGTGCCTCTGTTGAAGCCCCCAGACTATAATAGAGACTTTTTGCTTTATATTGTCGTGTCTGAAGGGACGGTTGGTATGGTACTGGTTCAAGAGGACAAATAGCTCCATGAGCATGTTGTCTACTACCTTAGTTGAAATCTGGTTGGTCCTGGAGTTAAATACTCTCACGTCGAGAAGTTGGGCTTAGCCATTGTACATGCGGTTCAAAGATTACATCATTATATATTACTCTGCAAAACTACGGTGGTTGCAGATATCAATACATTTCAATACGTCCTTATCAGGTGTATCATAGGGGGGAAATATAATAAGTGGATTGTTATTTTGCAAGAATTTGATCTTGATTTTGCTTCTGAGAAATCTAAGAAATCGCTATTTTTTTCCGAACTAATGTCACACTTCCCTAGATTAGATGAGGATATTTTTCATGACGATTCGTTCGCAGATGAACATATCTTCCTTATCTTATGTTCAGACCCTTGGTATGGAGATATTTTAATCTACCTTCAAACCTTGAAGCTCCCTCAACATCTGCCAAGAGACTATCGACAACGTATACGTCATCAAGCTAAGAATTACCTTATTATCAATGACACTATGTATCGTCGGGGGGTGGATAATATTTTGGGTCGTTGTTTGACTCTCAAGGAAGCTGAAGATATTCTCAATGATTGCCATAGTGGGGTGTGTGGTGGTCATTTATTAGGGCTTGTGACAACCCAAACAATATTGCAAGCCAATTATTTTTGGTCACCAATTTTTAAAGATTGCGTTGAAGCAGTCAAGAAGTGTCACCCTTGCTAGGTGTTCGCTAGGAAAATGCACTCGCACCCAATCCATCTTCACCCAGTCATCACCATCGGTCCCTTCACTGAGTGGGGAGTGGATTTCATGGACTGCAACCCAGCTTCGGCTGGGGGGCACCATCATATTATCGTGGTTGTAGATTATTTTACAAAATGGGCAAAGGCCATGCCTACCATTAAATCTGATGGTAAGACTGCATCATTTTTCGTATTCAATCAAATTATAGCCCGGTTTGGAATACCAAAAGAGATTGTCATTGATCATGGCAGTCACTTCCATAATGAAATGATGACAGAGTTAGCATCGAAACTGGGGTTTACACACAATCATTCTTCCCCTTATTATCCCCAGGAAAATGGACAAGTAGAGGCAGTCAATAAATCTCTCAAGACCATTTTGAAAAAAACTGTCAGCTGAAGGAAATCTAACTGGCATGTGATGCTTTACCCTGAACCTTGGGCATACCGAACCACGGTAAAGACTTCCACCCATTTCTCACCTTTCCAGTTAGTACATGGCGTGGAGTTGATTCTTCCTATTGAATGTGAAATCCCTTCCCTTAAGTTGGAAATTAAGCTCCTACCTGACACGATCAATCTCGAAGAACGCCTCATACACCTAAAGCACCTTGATGAGCAGCGTTGATGAAAATATTTTCGAGTGAACTTGTCTCTTTCACACGTGTTAAACGGTTTTGAAAGGACGTCTATTTGGTATAAGTTTAACCCTTTTTCGGACCAAGTAGAATATTTACGAAAAAGGAATACTCAAGTCTCCATTGGCTAGAAGAGTTCTCCTGGGTATTATTTTATACTTTTTTGGGCCTAGGGGGACTAAATCTAAGAAAAATCACATTTTTGAATTAAGTTGTAATTGCATTCCATTATCATGCTTGCATTGTTGAGCCTATTGTCGTCTCCCACTTTCTCGTTATAAGCCTCTTGTCTCAACAATTCTCATCACTAGCCAAGTCATGCCTTCCATATATCATTTGCAGCTTGACACCATTTACCTATAGAGTAAACATCCCCCCAAGCATCCATGCCCCACATGCATTCCCTTGCATTGAGCATAGGTATATTCCATTGCTTGGAACTAGTTGCCTACTCACGACATTCATTTCCTCTCTTGTATCATAACATTTCTTTTCCTATGAAAAACCGAAAAAAAAAAGACGGGCGGGAAAAGAATATTATCTCCCATCGGCAGCAGTCATGTCGCCTTTGAATAGAGCACAAAATCTTGAGTCCATTTTCATCCAAGGTTTGGGTTTAGCATGACCTTAGGAAGCTGAGCTCGTTTCTTAGATATTACTCCTCTGACTAGTTATTCTTCTAGTCCCTATGGAGAGTTTATTGATGGCTGTTGCGTCACAAGATTTTTTCAATGATCAATGTTAAGTCTATGTTTCCTGAGTTATCTATATGACTCATGCTCTTGTTCAAAGGAAGTTTAAAGCCTCTGTCGACCATTCCTCAAAACTCTTGACTTTGCATGTTGGGCATACCTTCAGTGTATCTTAGAATCACATGAAGTTGTTATCCTACCTTGAACTCTGGGCCTACTTTCATCGTTGGTAGGTAACCTTGAACCCAATAGATAACATTTTCTGATGGGTCACTGACTGGGGGGTTTACCTTATGTTCAATGGAAATAAATCTATTCACACATTGGGATTCATGCAGCATCTTGGATTCCATTAGCCTTATTGATGATTTCCTCACCTTTGTTGGTAGTTTTCCTTATTGCATGTTATTCAAAGGGTTTCTTTCATGCACTACTTGCATCTGGTGCATGCGAGAGACACACATGGTCATTGGTTCGTGAAAATCCTATTTGTTCGAGCTCCTCCTAATTATCAAACTATTGCTTTGCACCTGATGTTGGATGATGAGAGATGCCTTAATGCTCCCCTTTCAATGGGTCTCCTTCCAACGAATTCAACTCATCTATTTTGGAAATGAGACCTAGAGTCCTATGAGTACCTAGAGGATTGCAGTCATGAGTGGCAATTTCTCATGCCATTGATAGCTGGGAATACATCAATGTTTCATGATCGACGGATACTTCAAGTGTTCAACCTCAACACCCTTATTCACAGTCGACGAATATACTCGATGCCTTGACACCTTCTTTCATTATTGGTGTGTTGTCTCACGTTTGTTAACGATATACCTTAATGATCGATAATCATATGAAGTCTCATTGTGTTCGACTTCAACTCCTATATTCACATAATATAGACTTGCACCTTCGGTGGATAGTGTAAAAGACCTCCAGTTCATAGTAGCAACACCCCATATCTGTTGTTGTCTTTCATCGGACCAGTACCTACATGACTTCAATGATCATGGAAGATCAAATTGTACTCCATTGTATATAGATATCTTCGGTTGATTTTGAGACTAGACTCCACTGTGTCTTGTTCTTGACTATGACGGCCTATGGCATATGTCCACTTTGTATTGCCTATTCATGGCCATGAAAAACTATTTGATATATATCCACATGGATATGCAGTGTAATTCAGATTGGTAGCCATGTGTACAAAGTCATTATGGATTATAATATTCTCATGAGTAACTAGTACTTCCAGCTGGGTCTTCATTACTCCACTTCTGGGAATTATAATATATTTTGGCCATTGCAGATACTCCTCTAACCTCACACATTAGGGGGCATCTGTTATAGAAAATTTTGTCTCACTCCATGCATCTTGCTTAGATGGCATTCCATTTCCCTCTGCAAAATGAAATTTCCCTTTTTGTTCACTCTAGAGCTAAAAATACATATTTTTTTACATATACACGACCTACCAGTTAGACAACTCATGTATACATAGCTTGCTCCACTACAACTCGCGAACATCGGGTTTGGTGCTCAAAAATTAAAAAAAGTATGTTGGGTTTCCATGCCATGTCACGTGATCCATTATCCTTGACCTTCCATATACTGGAAATGCTCCGACTCGACCCTTCAATTCCATTTGGAGGCTATAAATTGAGCCATATCCAAGCCTTGAGATGAATTCAAGATTTTGAGCAAAGATACTTTGGAGAAATTTCACTTGATATTGAGTCTGCATCCCTTTGTCCTTAAAAGTCTGAACTTCTTGTGTTCAACCCCTAAGCTCTTCCTATGTTGTGATAGAGAACTTCATTAACTCCTACTTGTGAGCTTGCCTTTGCGAGGGATTGAAGTGGTGGAGGCCTAGTTGGAGGTACTTAGTTTCTCGGTTTTGATATGTGCCATTACAAAAGTTTTGATACGTTCCATTACAGTGGATATCACTTCTTCGTTCAAGTTCTTCTACTTCTTTAATTGAAGCAGTAAATTTTGGAGGAGATTCAACTTCTTTGTCCTTCTTTAAGTCTTCTTCATTCTTTTGTATTATATGATTCTTCATTGTCATAGTTAATTGCAGATAATTGATTAGCAATTTTCAATTCTTCTATCATGTTTTCCTTTGCTAACATCTCTTCTTGTAATTTGATCTTTTCTCTTTGTGGATCAATGATATGATGTTGCCTTTCTCTCTTTCTAAGAATCTTGGCATGCTTTTCTTCTTCTAATCTATTGACATTTGCTTTAAAGGCATAATAAGATGATTATGAAGAAGTAGGGAGTAAATACAAGTAAGGAGGGTCTTTTCTAGTAATATTAAGAGTATTGCTCGAGGCAAAACTTCTATAAGATCTAGGAAAAAGAGGATAACTAAAAATTTTATTAGAATCTACATTTTCAGGAGATCTTTTACATGTATCGAAACTTTCACCTATAGAATGTGGAAACATAGGCAAGGTTTCGGGTAAGAAGAAATATTTGGAAGAAGAGGAGGAAGCTTTATGGGTTGTTCTTTGGAGAGAAGTGAGTTGTTGTTCTACAAATTGAATTTCCTTGGTCATGGAAAATGTTCTCTAAACTTGCCAAGGGGGAATAGTCTTTGTAGACTCATGTAAGGATACCAATTTAGATATTAATTGTTCTTCCATAGGACATGAGATTCTATTCATATACACATATGGAGAAATAGAAGAGGTCGATGTATAGTTCTAAGATGACCTTCAAGAATCCATTGGGTAGGGAGACACGTAGAACATATACTTACATGAAGGTAGATACAAGTCTTCAATTCCCACTACAGTTTCTACAGGAACTAGGATCTTTTTGCCCACTATCGGATACTCTATGCACTCGTTTGCAACTTACACACTGGATTCCACTAGCAAGATATTCTTCCTGAAATCTACGCAAAAAGATATAACAAACACTATAATATTAGACAAATTGTTATCTCTTGAGACCTAACAATGGCATTGTAAATTCATAGAATTTATAGGGATATATATTTAATCCACCACACTTCTACGTGAACTTGGGATAATAAGGGATGAATAACATGGGAAGCCTAGGATGATGTAAACCTATAGTTTTTATACCAAAATGGTGTACTTTATGAGTCCAAGCACCGGTGGAAAGAGAAATTCCATCATCTTTCTCCACTCAAGTTATCAAGTGATGGAAAGAGAATCATATACTCATATGTAAGTGATGAGTATTAGGGAGTGTTAAGGCTAAATATGACACCCTAGGTTTCAAGTCAATTGTAGGATGAGGGAATCAAACATAGACTTAATTTACAGGTTTCTATCCTAAGGTCACAATGATTTCACCCCTCTCATTTTGGGTTTGTGCATGCCAACCATAGGGAGGCTACCCTACGGATGTGTTGCTTGATAGATGGGATTAAGCCTGCAAAACCACAAATCAAAAAACACAAAACATGGGCTTTGAATGAGGGTTAGTTGACCTCACCTAAAACTTGCATAAAACAAATTTAAAGTGGAATTTTTGGTGGAAAACTCAAGCAAAGCAAACTATTGGAAGGAAAAGGAGAGGAAATCAACAAGAAAAGAACACTCCAATGGTGCCAAATCTACCCCTGCTAAAGGATTAGCTCCAAACACATGCAATAATTTAGAAATCACAACACATAAACTCGATATTCGTGTCAAATCAGAGGAATGGATCCATCACAAAGAAAATCCATGAACCGTTACAATGATCTCTAAAGAACTCATAATCCAGAGCTAGAATTGAGAGAGAAATGAGAATGAGAGAGTGTGGTGCTACTGCAATAGAGTGATCCACCTTCCAACTGTGGAGGACTGTTGAATATATAGCTCACCGAAGAAGAAATTCACCATGCTCTTTCCAAACTGGGAAAAAGGTCAACCAATAACCATCATCCAAGTGGATCCCTATCCATCTACCATGTGTCACTGCATAGATTCCTACTAAATCTCGTGGAGCGAACTTTTCCAAGATTTTTGGTCAAATCTGGGGGAAATTTGGAGAAGAATGGACATGGAATGAATCAATTTTGTTGAGTAATGAAGGAATTATGGCCAAAAATGTGAGAGGGCCACACCTTTGGGTTAAAATAAGTCATTAATGCATCCACTAGGGGAGATAGGGTGAATGAGTGAGAGAGGAAAGGAAATGGAAAGTAAGGGGAAAAATGGAAAGAAAGGGGAAAAATGGAAAAGGTGAAAAGGTAAAGCAAAAGCTAAGAAAGGGATAAAGCAAGAAAGTTGGGAGAAGCAAGGAAAAGATGAAAGCAGAAAGCAAAAAAGCTAAGAGCAAAAAAAGTTGAAAGCTGCTTTAAAGCAGAAAAAAAAAGTTGCTTTTATGGCAGGCAACTTTCTCGCTTTAATTTATCCTTATTTAGCATGTGTTTGCAACTTGTGGGCCCCACATGGGTCACCACCTCATCCTTCCACATCATCACTTGTGCCACCTCATCACTAAAAAATAAAACTTGTCCCAATACCCTTGAGTTTATACTCGTTGGAAGTAGAATTGGACAAGGAGTAAGAATATGTTGTCAAATAACTGATATGAGGGGTCTATAATATCATCATGGGCAAGAAGTGTCCCAAAGTACTGTAATCCTCTCATACCCTGCCTGAAACTGATAGCTCATTCTAAAATAACCAAGAAAACACTGGAACAAGCTCTAAACTCAGCTCATGTACGCCACTATCCTCTAACTAACAAGCATAAGAAGCAATGTGGCTGGAAGATCTTTGAATGATAGCCCTGTATTGTCTGGAAGAACCTGTGAATGCCAACTTGAAAGGATAGACTGGCCTTTGACCATCAAAATCTCAAAGGTGAGATTTTGGGGTCAACAAATGACGATTCAATGGGCGGGACCCCCTATGGGTCTCGAGAACCCAGATCTTCGTGTCTACAATACTGAAAAACTGATACCAATCTGAAATCAATGACCACATATGAAAACGTGAAATCCATCCTTAATGAACTGCCTGATATTGTAAATCCAATCTTGAAACATATTGAATGATACCAGTAACCTGTCCATTGGGATATGGAGTTAAATTTGAAAAACAATGACTCTCAGATCAAGACCCCTATGAAAGTCAAGTGGAATGGAAGGTCTGATTTGTAGGATGCTACAATCTGAAGCTGCTATCTGCTACCACTCACCAGCAAGTGCACTACTCTATGTGGTAAATGTATTGACGTCGACACAAAGGAGACAGTCACTTAGTCAGAAGCCCATAAGGTAAGCCCTTGCTAAGTGCGAAGGTCACCCACCAATGATGGCGATGGAGTCTAAGGCACGAACACACTCTGCCATAATAAAAAATGATCTAGATTTGAATCATGACAAGAGTCACTTGATCAAGGCCCATTGATACCCAACCATGTCAGGTGCGAAATGACTACCAATGAAGCTTGCAACCACTAAGGTATTTAGTACTCTTGGGTTGCCTGTAGATAAGGTGTCGGTATCGATACAAGGCAACCGAATAGAAAAGGAGAGATGAGGACTCTCCTTCCCCAGTGCGAAGTAACATAAAGTTGAATCATGATGGTTGGTAGATCAAAACAAGTTAAATCTTAGTATCATATCCATATGTTGTATGAGGGGACTCTATAAGATGGAAAACTCATCGAAGCAATTTTGAAGAGACAGACACAATCGCATATGCCTCTCATCCTACCCACCTAAACTCTATGCTCAAGTGATGGAAATAAGGATCCCTCATCCAAACTGACAATCTAGACTGACAAAAAAAATTGGCATGAGGCCACTAGCAAATTAAAGCAAAAGGCTTCAAGAAAATCACAAAATATTTGGAAAGGCAGGAGATCCTCCTAGAAAGAAGGGAAATAAAAGCAAGGAAATTTCCTAATCTAACACAACTCAAACCACATGCTGGAAAAAAGGAGAGTGGGGCCAGTGAATCTAGTCTAAACAAAATACTGAAAAGACAACAAGGAAATCTCAGCTAAGCGAGGAAACATGAGTAAAATGCAAGGAAAAATACAAGGGAAAATATGGAAAACAAAATACAAAACATCTAATCTAATGCTCGCAAGTACCCAAAAATATTGAAAGGCTTTTGCCCCTCACTGGAAAAATTGTTTAAGACACTGCCCATTGATAGGAAGTTGCATGAGATCACCATCCAAATCTGCAAGCCTAAAAGTGTTGGGACCCATTGAAGCATGGACACTAAATGGACCCAACCATAAGCTATCAAACTTACTATGATCTCCTAAATTCTCCCTTCTCTTGTCCCATAATAAGACTAAATCACCAACTTGGAACACTTTTCCCTTAGCTCTCTTATAAAAATCTCTCTTTACTTGTCTCTGATGCTCAATGAAGTGTGTGAAAACTTCTTATCTATCCTCCTTAAGCTAAACTAGATCATCAAATTGACCATGCAAGGCCTCCTCATCAGTCAACTGCTTCTTCATCACCCTATCAGCCCACAATGCATACTTAAGACTGTTGTCCCAAGCTCTCTTGTTTTCTCCAACTGTTCTTTTAATTATCGGAATCAAGTTCTTGTTGGAAGACTCTGCCAGTCCATTCCATACTGCATTTCTATACCTTTTAATGCATGGATGTCTTGCTTCACATTCTTTGCGTACATGATGTGGCTCATATTCCGGGACAACAAGAATAGGATGATCTACATCTATTGTGAGCATGTAACTACCTAGATCTCTGATCCAAAAAGGATCTAGAGAAGACTAAGGACAACTTAGAATTCACAGAAGCAACTCAGGAAGCTCAAAATGGCCTCAGCAGACAGAGAAAGGGAAAAAAAATTCAAAGTCCTCAAAATTTAGTGAAACTGGCATCATTGTGAAGAGCATGTCACAAGCTTTCCAACGATGTAAACGACTCGTCAAATGGAGTTACGAATCAAAAGATATTCACGGTCAAAGTTTTGGTCAACCTAGCCTAGTGAGCAGGGATGAGTCAGCATCTGTATTGCTGGTGTCAACATTAGTATGGATGACATCATCATCTGTACAATATATGTGGCACACGTAGAGGGTGACACGTGTCATGTTGACATCATCATGACATCCGCATGGTGACATGGTAGCACTTGAGGCTGCCACGTGTCACTCGTTTTCGACATTTTCGGGTCAACATGTGGACCAATGAGGAAGTGCCACGTGGAAGTCTCTACAACCACGTGTCAGACTATACGTGATGTGGTGGGTGATGTGGCAAGGTGATTGTGCAAGTGGATGGCATGGGTGAATGATTGGCTGCCACGTGGTAGTGGGCAAATGTGCAATGAGGGCTTGAAACTGGATTTTCAAAAATAAAAAAGCCCCCTCCAAATATGGTGGCCAAACTACAACTCTGAAAAATCTAAACAACAAACTCCAAACTTGGCGACATTTCCACACTCATATATATTTTTATAACTATAAGCCAAAAAGGGGAGGCTCGCGGGCTCGACCCCGGGACCTCCCCCTATCCAAACGACTTATAATAGCCTCAACCAACTGTTAGGCCAACAAGCTCCGTTGGTCAATCCTCCTAGCATTTAATTTAAATGCTGCAGTTTACCCACGGACGAAGGAGGGCGCTCAACGGTACAGTTGGGCATGATTTTCAAGACGCAGTGCAAAGAAATAATTGCAACATTCAGGCATGGAAACCAAGACGAGATTTCTCAAGGGCTTGGGAGTGCCAGAGACAGATTGAGGCGTGGAGACAATCATTTTTGGGTAATTCGATGCCACAAATTCAATGGTCCTGTCTGTTTATGATATGAGCAAAGCTTCTGCAGCTTAATTCCAGAATGAGGTATACGTATGTATTTTGCCAAATTCTTTTGTTGAGTTAATAAAAAGGCCTACCCATTTGAGAGCAGGACTCGGAGACGTAGTCCACCAGGGATGAACTCCATTATAAAGTTTTTGTGTTCAGATTTGATGCTTATGTATCTTCATTATTGAGCTTTTCCTTCTTTATGGTGCACTTTAATTTATGCTCATTTAATACAATTCTTTATAAGTCACTTCGATGAAAAGATCTTGGATCATGTTGGTATCAGAGCAGTCATCTTTGACTTGAATTGTTGAGTGTGAATTCTTACTAGGGCCAAGCATAAGTAGGGTGAAGGAACTCTTAAGAATTTCATTCCAGAAGTTGGTCGTGCATCCAGAAGGAAGAAAATGGCATAAGAGGACAAGCGTGACGAACAAGAGAAAAACTTGTATATGGTCTTTTATCACATGTCAGAAATGGTCGAGTGAATGTATGGAGACTATGAGAAGAGGATGAAGAATAAAGGGAAGAAAAAGTAAGCACAAGTTGATGATAATGCTTTAGTAAATCAAGGGACTGGAGGAGACCCGCTCGAGCCTCCATCTTCACCATCAAGTTCTAGCTCTTCTTCCTCTAAGCATTCACATCACTCTCATCATTCTAGCCATAAAGCTTCTTTTAAGAGACCATTATTAAAGCTTGATGTAAAATTTGCTTTACCTATGTTTAATGGAAATGCTAATCCTGAAAAGCTAGATAATCGGATTCGACAAGTTGAAGTATATTGTCGTGTTCAACAGATTGATGAAAAGGAAGTTAAAGTGCAATTGGTTTCTCTTCGATTGGAAGGCACCGCTCTCGTATGGTGGGAGAGCAAACTTTAGGACATAAGTAAAAGTGGTAATCTTCTATCCTCATGGTTGGAATTTAAATTAGCGATAAGGAAGCAATTTTATCCATTGGGTTATTTACATAAAGCAATGATGGAATGGCAAACTTTAAGACAAAGTAAAGGTCAAATTGTACAAATTTTCATGGAAAAATTTAGGAAGAAAGCTCTTGCATTAAACATTCCTTTGGATTCTTATGAAACTTTAATGAAGTATATTGGCACACTTCACAGTTATATTCATCATACTTTGCTATTGTTTAACCCCACCAGTCTTGACGAAGTTTGTGTGCAA
>WSFP011467182.1:0-18218 GCA_009831015.1 Picea engelmannii
CTCTCTCTCTCTCTCTCTCTCTTCTCCAACTGCATCTCCGAAACTTGTCTCTCAAATGAACAAGTGAGTGTGTGTCTAAGTGAGGCGCTAGCCTCCTTATTTATACAATTCTGGCACGTGTGGAAGTGTCTCTTCACTGGAAAGTCCGACTTCTTCTTCTGGGTGGTTATAACCACCTTTAATATATTCTAGGGCCTCTTTAATATATTATGGGGCCGACTTCTTATTCTGCCTATTACAACTATACTTTAACCAATCTGCAAAAGGAGATTTGGTCTTTTACAATAGCCGACATGATCAATCCAAAATAGGGGATTGATCTAATGAATAATACCACAATAATAATTAGAATACACTTTGCAGTTACATTATTTAAACACTCCCCCTTAACAAGAAGGGTATTCTATAACAGCATCAGGCGAGAGAGAGGTCTGCATCATCAACAACATTAGGAGGAAAACATCATCAAAACATCTTGGAACATTGACTGGTGTATCTATAAATCATTGAAAGTTTTTCTCATCGGAAGCATTGTCATCCTCAAAGGAATGCAATCATCATCTGCATCAATATGGATTAGTATAAAACTAACACATCATCATCACAGCACAAGGCTAGCTCATCATCATAATACTAGACTAGCTTTACGTCACATCTCTCAAGATGGAAGCACAATACTCGTCTTTCTTTACGTCACAGCAATCAAGTTGGAAGAAAGATACTCATCTTTATTTACGTCACAGAAATCAAGCTGGAAGAAAGATACTAGACTGGATTTACGTCACAGCTATCAAGTTGGAAGCACAGTACTAGCCTCATCTCATCATCTTGCTTTACATCACAGCAATCAAGTTGGAAGCAAGATACTAGATTGGCTTTATGTCATAGCTATCAAGATGGAAGCATAGTACTAGCCTCATCTCATCGTCTTTATTTACGTCACAATAATCAAGCTGGAAGCAAGATACTAGATTGGATTTACATCACAACTATCAAGATGGATGCACAGTACTAGCCTCATCTCATCGTCTTGCTTTACGTCAAAACAATCAAGCTGGAAGCAAGATACTAGATTGGCTTTACGTCACAACTATCAAGTTGGAAGCACAGTACTAGCCTCATCTCATCGTCTTGCTTTACGTCATAGCAATCAAGATGGAAGCAAGATACTAGACTGGCTTTACGTCACAACTATCAAGTTGGAAACACAATACTAGTCACATCTCATCACAACAACTAGACTTTCTTTACGTCACAGTGGTTAAATTGGAAGCATAGTACTAGGTATATCTCATCACAATACTACTCTCCCTTTCAAGGAAGGTCCTTTCAGACTATACCAAGCTTATCTTGAAATTTCTCAAACTTTACATGAGATAGAGGCTTGGTCAACACATCAGCAACCTGTTCATCTGTGCTAACGTATTGGAGCTTTATGGCTCCTCTCTGCACCAAGTCATAGATGTAATGATATCGGATCTCTATGTGCTTCAACTTATCATGGAATACAAGATTCTTTGTCATTTTTATGCAGGTATGGTTGTCACATAGGATCGTGTTTTCTTCCATCTCTAGGCCAAATAGGTCGGTCAACAACTTTTGAAGCCATATAGCTTCGCATCTAGCAGAACACGCAATAATGTATTCTTCTTCCATTGTGCTGAGAGAAATGTTGGATTGCTTCATACTCTTCCATGAGATCATGGTTGATCCCAAACTAAAACAACATCCTGAAGTTCTCTTCCTATCAAAGACACTTCCAGCCCAATCTAAATCATTGTACCCACTCAATGTGAAATCATGATCTCCATCATAACTGAGACCACAATCTAATGTACCCTTAAGGTACCTCATCACATGTTTTGCAGCAACTAGGTGAAAATGTTTGGGTTCTACCATAAACTGACTCAACGTGTTCACGAAAAAACAAATATCTGGTCTAGTGCTCATCAGGTACATCAGTGATCCAATAATCTGTCTATACAGCGTGGCATCAATCAATTCTGACAAAGTGTCAACCAACAGCTTCAGCTTCATTTCCATGGGTGTATTCATGGACTTGCACTCTAACATGTCAAATATCTTCAGGATTTTGACTGCATACTTCCCTTGGTTAAGGAAGATCCTCTCTGGACTCTGCCATACCTCAAGACCTAAGAAATAATTCATTAGGCCAAGGCCTTTCATCTCAAATTCTGAGGCAAGATTCTTCTTACATTCAGTGATGAGCTTTTCTTCTCCAGTTAAGAAAAAGTCATCCACATACAACAATAATATCACTAGATCATCATTCATAACCTTGAAGTAGAGGTTAGAATCTGCTTTACTCTTGGTAAAGCCCAAGCTCATCATGAGACTGTCTATCTATCCATACCAAGCTCTAGGAGCTTGCTTCAATCCATACAGAGCCTTCTTTAGCTTGCAGACATGAGACTTCCTGTATTCAACTTCAAATCCTTGAGGTTTCTTTATATACACTTCTTCTTCGATGACACCATTTAGGAAATATGTATTTACGTCCATCTGGTGTAAATTCCACTTCATCTTAGCTGCAAGGGCTATGATGGTATTGATCGATGTGTATTTGGCTACAGGAGCAGATGTCTCTTCATAGTCAATGCCTTCCTTTTGAGAAAAGCCACGAGTGACAAATATTGCTTTATACTTCTCAATACTTCCATCAGCAACATGCTTTATTTTGAAAATCCATTTGGAGGATATCACATCCTTACTCTTCGATCTGGGAACTATTTCCCATACATCATTCTTTATTATGGATTGGTACTCTTCTATCATGGCATTTGCCCATTCCTTATTCTGAATGGCTTATTCAAAGAAAGTAGGCTCTTTCTCTAGGAGATCACACATCAAAGCCATATAATTGGAGAATGGCTTAGGTCTTTTTACCTGTCTCGTGGTTCCTTCAGGAACACCATACTTCTCTCCATTTGAATAATCTATCTTACCCAAGTAGGATTTCTTTTATGGGAGATCGTCATCTAAGGAGGTTCTTGCACCATACTTCTCTCCATTTGTATAAGCTATCTTACCCAAGTAGGCTTTCTTTTATGGGAGATCGTCATCTAAGGAGGTTCTTGAAATTTTACTATGTCATGATATTCTAGAATTTCCTCATCAAGGGAAGTTACGACTTCCCTCACTGGTTCTGCAGCTCTGGGAACCTCCCTCACTGATTCTGCAACTCTGGGGATTATGGGTTCCTCTTCATATACTTCTTCAAGATGGCATATTCTTGATTTCTTGAGAACTGCATCTTCATCAAAGGTCACATCCCTACTGATCTCAATGTGATGGTGACGTGGTATATAAATCTTGAAGGCCTTGGATACCTCATAGTATCCCATAAATATTCCCTTCTTTCCTGAGGGTTCTAGCTTGTTTCTCTTCTCTTTCGGAATATGTATAAATATTGGGAAGCCAAATATTTTGAGATGGCTTACCTCTGGTTTCTTTCTGGTGAACATATTTTTTGGGGTATTGAACCCAAGTGCACTATGGGACAATCAGTTTTGCACATATACAGATGTCATTGTTGCTTCTTCCCATAAGCACATAGGAAGATCTTGATCATGGATCATGGTTTTCATTGCTTCCATTATCGTTATGTTTTTTCTTTCAACTACACTATTTTGTTGAGGATTATAGGGAGTAGTGAATTCCCTGTTGATCCCAACATCTTTGCAGAAGTTCACAAACTCTTTTGAGGTGTATTCTCCTCCATTATCTGACCTGAGTATCTTGATCTTTCTTTCAAAAATATTCTCTATCAAGGCTTTGAATTCCTTGAATTTGTTGAACACTTCATCTTTAGATTTCAAAAAATACACCCAGGTCTTATGAGAATAATGATCAATAAATGATACATAGTATACATACCCACTAATTGAGGATGATGGCATTGGGCCACACACATCTGAATGAATGAGTTCTAGGACTCCTTATGCTTTGTTGTCTCTCTTTGGAAAAGGGTTCTTGATGTTCTTCCCTTGTGCACATCCATTACACACGCCTTCATGGTCAACCTTGAGTTTTGGTAGACCTATGATAGCTTTGCATATGTATGGTAGCGCCTTGTAGTTGATGCGAGCTAATATTCTATGCCAAAGTTCACATGGATTCTCAATGGTGTGGGTCATGGCAGCTTCTGAGTGACCCTTTAGCTTATACAAGCCATTTTCTTCTTTTCCAATGATGATTGCTTCATTTATGGTTTCTTATTTAGCCCACATAAGAACTTATCCATCTATAAAGGAAACTCTGAAGCCTTTCTTTTCTAAAGCTGAAATGGAGAGTAGGTTCTTTTTCAAACCCGGTACATAGAGTACTTCCTTCATCTTCATTGAATTGCCTAGTTAAGCTTGTAGTTTGATTCTCCCACTCCCTTGATGGGATATTGGTAATCATCTCCAAGTGTCACTTTCTAAGAAAACTTCTTTTCTGAAATGCAAGAGAGAATATCTCTTTGACCTGTCATGTTCTTGGATGCACCACTATCAATGAGCCAAGTGTCCTCTGTAGGTGTTACCGATCCTGAGAGGGCCGAGATTAAGACATAGTCTTTAATCTATTCTCTTATCATCTTTGCGGGTGACTCTTCATATTTGACTGCATGGGCATGGTGCCTCTTATTTTTCCTCTTGTATTCTTCTCATCTAGCTGGACAAAATTTTGCAATGTGTCCCATATTGTCACAATGGTAGCATTGTACATATGAGTAATCTATTTCCTTTCGTTGTTCTTTCTTATGGAATCTCCTTGGATGAGATTCTTTATGACTGAATTTGTTTGGGGGTTGAGACTCTTTATAAGTATCTTTTTGTAAGTAAGACTTGTTCCTTCCTCCTTTGGTGTGACTAGCTAGGGCTTGATCACCATCTCTTGCCAGTACCTCTTCTCGGTTAGCTACTCTTGTTTCTTCTTGAATGCATTCTTCCCATAGACTGTCAAATTTTAGTTTCTCTGTTCTGGCACAAATTGTTTGGATGAATGCATCCCAAGGTCTTGTGAGACCATTTAGGGTCGTCATTATAAGTTCTTATTCATCTATAGTATCTTCAATTTCTTCTAGTTGTTCTTTGAATTGGGATATTCTGGATAAATATTCTTGGATTGATTCTCCTTTCTGCATCCTTGTATTCTTGAGCTAAGTTCTTAGATTCATTTTTTGGTTTATGTTCTTTCCTTCATACAGTCTTCTTAGGGCATCAAACATTTATTTTGGAGTCTTCTTTGATGACACATAAGGGATCAAGTGATCTTTGATTAAATCTACAATGATTCTTTTGGCTCTTATCGTGTCCTTTTGTTGCTTTGCGTTTTCTGCAGCATCGTCGGGCTCCGACACTTCTTCTTTGACGAATCTTGCTAGGTCATTCTCTTCAAGAATGAGACCAATCCTATATTTCTAGGCATGGAAGTTTTCCACACCTTCCATCTTGTCATCAAGCTTAGTTCTTGCAGACATCTTTTACCTAGAGCTAGGAAAATGTCCAAAAATGAAAATGCTCAAAATCAAATTATGAACTTACCAGGAGGTGCGCTTGGTTGAGGTGAGTATCCTGGTGTGTTTGGATCTACGAAAATCCAAATTTTACCCCTCCAAACTTGATCTGTGGATTTCTGCACTAGTGCTTCTGGTTTTCTAGTACTTCTGGTACTCTGGTTTTCTGGTACTTCTGATACTTTGTGAAACTAGGGTTTCACTTTCCAGGAGATCTAGCCACTGAAAAGTTGTGCTGAGAATGTGAAAATGATCCTTGAGGGAGGGCACACTTTTCTATATGGTTTTGGGGCTGAAATACCTCACCAACAAAAGGCCCTAATTTGCATGTACGACAACAGTGACGTTTTTCACTTTCTCTTGTGAAGATGCTCTCTTCAGCTTAGCTCTGATACCATGTTAATGTTTAAGCTATTATTAGATTTCTTTTCATTTCAATAGATAACAATAGCATAAGATAGGATCACTAAGAAATACACAATCACAAAAGACACATCATTTATCCTGGGAAACCCTCATGGGGGAGAAAACCCAACAAAACTTCATTATTATAGATAGCCAATACAATGCCAAGAGATAACTCAAACAAGTACACAAATTCCTCTCCCAAGGATGCGCCTCCCTCTCTCTTTCTCTTCTCCAACTACAGCTCTGAAACTTGTCTCTCAAATGAACAAGTGAGTGTGTGTCTAAGTGAGGCGCTAGCCTCCTTATTTATACAATTTTGGCACGTGTGGAAGTGTCTCTTCACTGGCAGGGCTGACTTCTTCTTCTAAGTGGTTATAACCACCTTTAATATATTTTGGGGCCTCTTTAATATACTATGGGGCTGACTTCTTATTCTGTCTATTACAATTATACTTTAACCAATCCGCAAAAGGGGATTTGGTATTTTACAATAGCCGACATGATCAATCCACAATATGGGATTGATCTAATGAATAATACCATAATAATAATTATAATACACTTTGAAGTTACATTATTTCAACACTTTATAACCAATAAAGATACACTTTTCAATTTTTTGTATCCAGCTTACTCCTATTTTCCTTTGGAACATGTACATAAGCATCACAACCAAACACTCTAAGATGTTGAAGAGAGGGTTTATTTTCAGTCCATACCTCATGTGGACTTTTGTCATCCAATGCTAATGAAGGTGATTGATTGAACAAGTAACATGTTGTACCCACTGCCTCTACCCAGAATTCTTATCCTAACTTGGCACTGTTGAGAATGCTCCTTTCTTTTTCCATCAGTGTCATGTTCATCCTTTCTGCAACTCCATTCTTCTGAGGAGTGTATGTAGTAGTCTCCTGCCTTGCTATACCACACTTCTTATAGAATTATTCGAATTCATTTCCGTAGAATTCTCCACCATTGTTTGTTCTCAATACCTTTATTTTCTTCTCTATCTGATTTTCTACCAGAGCCTTAAACTCTTTAAATTTATCAAATACCTCAAATTTATTTATAAGAAAATAAATCCATCTATTCCTTGAGAAATCATCTATGAATGAAACATAATACACATATTTACCTAGTGATGGAACAGGAACAGGTCCAAACACATCATTGTGTATCAACTCTAAGATCCCCTTCGCTCGTGTAGCACCAAATGGGAATATTACTCGATTATGTTTAACATATATGCAATGTTCACAGAAATCAAAATCCAGAGTGAAAATAGCCATAACTCCAACCATACCTTTATCGTGTAGTGTTAGAAGGCCCTTTTCTGCAATATGCCCCAATCTTTGATGCCACAGCATGGTCTTCTTTTCTGGGATAGTAATGGTCTTGTCTCCTTCATTTCTCTGCTTAGGGACAACATAACTATTACACCCATTAGTATAAGTGCTTCCCAACAACTTGTACAGAGTTCCACACCGAACTCCCCTCGTCAACACCATTTCTCCTCGTACCATATTGCAAGTTCCCTTTCCAAATACAGTATCTACTCCTGCATCATCCAACTTGCTTACAAATATTAGGTTCCTGGCTAGTTTTGGAATATGCAGAACCCCAGCGAGAGTTATAATCCTTCCATATTTTAGCAGCAACTCAACCCTTCCACATCCCATGATTTTGGCTGTCGATTCATCTCCTAGGAATACATCACCACCATCGTATTTTTCATATTCGGAGAACTACTCCCTGTGAGGAGTCATATGGTATGACGCACCTGAGTCGATCAACCATACATCACAATCTACATGTGTACCTATAGATGCCAAGTAAACATCACCTCCTTCTTCAATGGAGTTTTTCACCTCTATGGAAGAGGTACTATCAAGCCCCTTTGGTTTATCAACCTTCTTAGACTTGCAATCTTTCTTATAATGCCTTGTTTTACCACACTTCCAATATTTCCTCAAAGATTTTCCTGTAGACTTAGATCTACCTGTAGATTTAGGTCTCCCCCTCGAAGACTTACCAGGATTCCTATCTTGGGTATGACCTCTTACAAATGAAGCATATGTGCTATGACCATCCATGATTTTCTACCTCATCTCTTCAGATAACAAGGATTCAACTACATCCTCATGCTTCAATGTAGATTGAGTGGTACTACCAATTGCTACAACCAAATTATCCCAAGAGTCTGGAAAAGAACGTAACAAAGTAATACATGTATCTTCTTCTGCAATTGTAATATGAACAGAGACAAGTTGACTTACCAGAGTATTAACGAAATTTATATGTTTTGTCATAGAATCTCTATCTTCCATCCTAATATGATACAACTTCTTTCGAAGAAACAATTTTTTTACCAGGGACTTTGATTGATACAAATTCCTTAACGTATCCCATAGTTCCTTGGCTGTAGATTCTCCTGAGACATTCAACAACATCGAATCTACCAGGCAGAGTCGAACAGTACTCCTTGATCTTCTGTCTAAATTCTCCCAATCTTCCTTCGACATACCAGTAGGTGGTGTACTAGTAGTTTGTGTACTAGTAGGTTGTGTACCAGTCGAGTGTGTGTGAGTAGGTTGCATACCAATACGTTGTGTACCAAGATCCACAACGATCCATTGTTCTTTGTCTACAAGAAGGTCCTCCATATTGAGCTTCCATAGCTAAAGTTTTTACCGTTGAACTTCTCTATCTCGATTCTATAAGAGCTCTCCATTCCTCTTTCTACACTCGAATAACCACTGCAAAATATCCCACTAAACCCAGGTTTATCACAGACCCGAGATAAACTTGATCTATCAAGACCAAGCCAAACCCTCAGCAAAAAAGGCGTCCCTCTGAAGCCAAAAACGAGATCTAATACCACATGTAAGTTTTAAACCTGTGAAGTAAATAAATGCATATAGATTCTTAAGAAAAACATAATTTAATAAATGGTTCATACACATAGTACACATATTTATACTAGAAACCCTCAACTGGGGAAAACTTTTCTTATATTCATTATATAGAATTTCACCATTCACCATACAATATATACAATGTTTTTAGGTATTTTGTAGATACCAAAACCCTAATCCATTAATCTGAGATTAATTTAGAAAACTGCTAAAAATAGCAAAATCTGCTAAAAATAGAAAAATCTGCCCTAAAAAAAAAATTGGGGTGTTGCGCATAACCAGGGAGGGGCATACTTTCCCCCCCTGGGACCCCCCTAGGAAGCTCCCGGTGCACATGACACAAAGAGAACTACTAGAGGGGTCGTCAGACGTAGTTGTCGAATCTGACGCGCCCACACACACACATGCAAAGAATATAACACATACCCAACAGGAAAGCGCATAGTATCTCTATGTTTTCGAGGATTCTTCCTTGTCTTAGCCAACTCTCACTACCGCTCTGCAATAAAGTTTTTACAGAACGTGACTTGGCTCTACTGAGCCCGACTTGTTTCTATTTATCCTCAGGCACCTTTTGGTTTTGTCAAGATTTTGGGTTACAGGTTAAATGACTATGGTGATTTTTTTTTTTAAAGGAGCACAGGCTCTCTAACTTCAAAGACCATCTCTTGATTGAGTCTATGTATTTCCTCTCTATGATAAAATTGTTTGGAAAATAAAAGGGTATGGGTTATCTACATCCCCAAGAACTTTCCATTTGATTGATTATGGTTATTCCATCCATTGTTGTGTTAAACCCTATCACAGTCTTGTTCCCATTTAAGTTTAAAAGGAACTTGTGTGTGATTGGTCCATCAAACATGATCTTGGTCATGTCAATATTAAAGGAGACACTTGTGTGTGATATGGTTTTTTTCTCCTCTTGCATTATATGGCTCTGTATTTTATTGAGCATTTATTTTAAAGGGAAGTCTGCTCATGTTTAATGTACACGGATCTCAGGTCAAGGTTACATGTTCTTCGATGAAATGTTGCTTTTGAATGAGGATTGGTGTCGATTATATTGTTGAAGACCTGTGTGTGATTAAATCGGGCCTGATTATATTTTTGATGATAGTGGATTGTGTCAATCAATGTTTGAAAGTCAACTATTGGTGGTTAATATTGGGTCTATTATTATTTGATTGCAAGGGATGAATATTGGATATGGAGTTTGGAATCACAGTGCATTTTATATTTTGTTTTAAAAGGGAAACATTTTAGCATTGGAATCTTAAATACCATGGCTCGAATGGTTGTGATGTTATTGAGAAGTTGGAAACAATATTTTCATAGTTATTGTATAAGATGAAAAGATTAATATAATGGAAGAATTGTGGGCAATTGAATTGACTTTTTATTGAATTCAATAAGCATTATGTCTGCAATTAAAGGACAGTTAAATGATTTTGTTTTTTGGATGCTTATTGGATTGTGATTGGAACAGAGATATGGTTGTGTTTGTTTCAATTTATTTTATGAACAATATCCATTTTATTCCCTCTCATACTATCACTTTTTTTCTCTTTATACCCCCCTCACGATCCCAATTTCATTTTACATGCCCTGTTCTATAAAACAAATTAAAAATTGTGTATGGTAGTGGTAAAAGATGACACAGAAATAGGTGGTAGCTGATATGTTTTGGTATTGATTTCACAATTAATTATTTAATGAATTGTGGAGTAGTAATCGTGTTTTTACTCTGTTTCATGCTACCATTTTTTCACTCATTACAACCCATCTAGATATCCCATGAACCCTATTTCACCCCCTACTCATTTGAAAATTATTAAATAATTATTATAGATTGAATTGAATGGGTCTTATGTTAATCTCCGAGCCAAAATTTGTTTCATATAAAGAGAATGTCATTTATGGTATGTTAAGGGCTATTTGCTAATAAATTGTTGCATAAAGGATGAGTTTCTTCAGCAGAGGCAGTCATGGCAGAAACAATAGGGGAAGGGGTAACTGGAACAGAGGGCCTAGAAGGCCCCGATTCTCAATTCATTTTGATGTTGATCCTCAGGATTTGAACCATCTTTTTCAAGTTGAGTTCTTCAATTGGATTGGGCAAGGGATAATTCATCCTAGACCAGAGAGGCCTTCCTTCCAGCCCCAAAATATCCCTAGTATCCTTGTGCCTCCCCATGTATCTATGCAACCAGAAGTTCCCAAAAATGATGGATGCTAGGAGATTGTTCATCCAACAGTCCCCCACCATCATGGTTGGCCCAACTTGTCATTGTCTCCTCCTCCTCCACCTGTAAACCCAAATGCTCAAATTTCCTCTACACACTCACCTGTTCATTCCTCCCATGCAAGAAAACGACTTAAAATTGAGGCTCCCCATGTGCAAGAAAAAGGTAAAGGTGTTTCTTCTCCCTCATCTCATTCAAGTGACTCAGCTAAATCAGTGTCCTCCCGTATGCACTTGAGGGACAATTTCTCCCATGTTGTTAGTGAGATTAATCCTCAAGGTTCCACCCAACCTAAGGCTAATTTTGGGAAGTCCAAAGGGGACAACAGTGACAGAAGAAGGATTTCCTCTCAAAGTGGAAAATATGGATTTTGATTTATGTGTTTATGGTTGATTGTTGAAAAAAATGGTCTGTAGGAAGTCTTGGACAACAAACATTTTTTGGATATGATTTGAAATAATTCTAATATTTAAAATTCAAATTTTGGAAATACTTATGGGAGTTACAAGGAGGCATGTGTTTAGTTGGTTGTCTAATTGTGTTTATTTTGTAAAGGAATAAAAGGGAGTCACAAGGGGTCCCACCTACTTAGTTACTATATAATAAAAATCCTTAATTATTATTATTATTACTTCCCCTAAACTAAAAAGTAGTTAAGTTTAATTGACTTAACTAAAGGAAGTAGTTGAACTATTTCAACTTGTTTGGAATGCATAAAATAAAAATGAGAACGGAGAACAGGGGGAGAATAGAAGGAGAAAGAAATACTAAGGTTTTCTCTTGTATTTTCATTAGATAGTTCAGTTTTCATTCATTCTTCAGTCCATTAAAGGCCTAATTCTCTTTTTGACGGCATGGTCTCATTGTAGACAGCAAGGTTCAAATCTGAACCATATCATTCAGATGCTTGTTTCAGAGGTGTTGATCTATCTTTGATGGTCTGTGTATACTTGTATGTTTATGGATTGAGTTCATAATTGATAAAGGATATTGTACATAGTCAAGTTAGAAGCAGTTTGTGGCAAGCTGATCCATATTTTAAAGTTCAGTTTTTACTTCTTGTTAGAGTCTTTTTGTATGGTTTTCATCAGGGATATCTAGATTTTACCTTGGTCCATGCCCCCATAGGGATTTTGTAAAGAGAAAGATATTTTTTATTTCTTGGAATGAAATAAATAAATTGCTATTCTATCTCATCTGTGTTAATCTATGACTTGGCTACTTTTTCTTTTGATATCCACGTTTATTTTCTGCAATCTGTATATTTTTATAAAATTACATAAAAATTTCATATTTTGCAACAATCTTTTAATTTAAAAAATCATCCTAAGTCGTTGTAACTAATACTTGTGGATTGGGAAATTATTTTTTGAGGCTATAAAACATAGGGTGATATTCTCAACTATCTTGCCTTATCCAAGCGAGATTCAAAAATTCTTGAGTAAGATAAATTCATATATTTTCCTCAACACATGTCACCATTATATACAATAAATTTTTACATCAAAATTTTGAAACAAGTGCGGTCATTCCTCCTACATTTCCTCTTCTATCTCCCATGTTTCTTCTTCGGGGATATAGTGGGTCCATTGGACCTTTACCTGCTCTATGACTCTATTGGGGAGCATCATATCTTTCCTATATGGTATACATACCATTGTATCTAGAAGTATCCTTATAGTTCCAAATACAACGTTCTCATGCTCATAGTGGTACTATGTCATTTCCCCCCTTGTAATAACAACATCCTCATTGCTCTTATTTCCAAGTACTCAATTCATGTCTTCATTATTCAATGGTTTCTATAACAACCATCGGGAAAACATACATGTTAAATCCATTTTCATAAAAAAAATATCTTATTCATAGGAGTTCTAAACTCCATAATGTAAGCATGTATTAAAAAATAATAAGTATGAAATCTTAATTCAATTCTTATATATGTGGTTATTTCCCTTCTTCACAAGGTTTTCACGACAAGAATTTAGTTTGTTGTTTTTTTTGACACATCCTTCTTGATTTCATCCATCCCACCACATGAATATTCTGTGAGAAATTCATTTAAGTTCAAGTACCTCTTCTCTGGATCAAGCATTGTGAAGGATTCCTAGAACCACCACACGATAATTCGTAGGTAATCCTTGGCCTCCCATTATGAATATGAGTTCCATTAGTAGGTTTTTCACAACAATAATGGGTCATGAGGCCTATACCATGGAAAAGAGATGAAAACAAGGGCCTTGGGCCCTAAATGAAGCTTCTCGGGCTCAAGCACCATGAACAAGGACTTTAACCACCACACAGCTCCTCTATAAAGGATATTGGGTCTCCATGTGGGGTATGAGAATGATTAGGAGATTTTTCACACCACGGTTGGGTCTCAAAGCCTTAGCCATGTTCAAGGAAGGAAAAAAGGATCCTTAGGTCCTATATGAATCATCTTGGGTCCAAATATTTTGAAGGAGTCATTGAACCATCATAGAGAAATTTTACATGTGATCCTTGGCCTCCCATTATTAATATGGGTTCCATTCGTAGACTTCTCACTACAAGAATCAGTCTCTAGGTTTGTACCATGGTCAAAGGAGGAAAAAAAGACCTTAGGGCATAAATAAAGATTCTCGAGCTCAAGTTCCATGCATGAGGATTCAAACCACCAAACATGGCCTATGTAACGAATATTTAGCCTTTAGGAGTGATATGGGTGCCATCAAGAAGTTTTGTTCACCACAGTTGGCTCTCAAGGCCTTGACCATGGTTAAGGAAGGACAAAAGTATCAATGGGACCTATTTGAATATCCCCAAGATCAATCATTTATAAAGAGACTTAGAACCACAATACAAGACTTTTGTAGGTGATCCTTGTCCTCCCATTATAAGTATGAGTGCCATTAGTAGGTTTTTTACAAAAAAATGAATTTTGGGGAAAGTACCATCATTGGAGAAGGATAACAACTTCCTTAGGGACTAAAACAAACTTATTAGGCTCAATCACCATGATTGAGGCCTCAAGCGACCATACAGATCCTCTATAAGGAATGTTTGACCTCCAGGAGGGATATGGGTGCAATTAGGAGGTGTTTTGCACCACGATTGGGTCTTGAGGCCTTATCCATGGTCAAGGAAGGAATATAATTTACTTAGTCCCTATTTTAATCTTCTCAAGATCAATCATTCTGAAGGAGTCCTTGTACTAGAATATAGGACTTTTATAGGTGAACCTCCGCCCCTCACAAATATAGGTGCCATTAGTAGGTTTTGTAGAATAATATTTGGTTTCATGATTTTGGGGCCTACACCATGGTTGAAGGAGGAAAATGAAGGCCTTGGGCCCTAAACAAATCTTTTCTTGCTTAAACACCATGAAGAATGACTCCAACCAAGACATATATCCTCTCTAATGGATGTTTGTCATTTGAGTTGGATATTATTACTATCAGAAGGTTTTTCCCACCATGTATGGGACTTAGAGATTTGACCATGGTTACAGAAGGAACATATGTTTCTTATGCCCTATTTGAGTCTTCTTAGGATCAAACTTTGTGAATTATCCCTTGAGCCACCACTTAATCCTCATGTAGGGTAACTTTGGCCCCTTATTGGATTGTGGCTGCCATTAGTTTGTTTTGTACATTTGGAATGGATTTTGGGGACTTTACCATTTTTGTGAGAGTAAAATAAGGACCTTGGGCCATAAATGAAGATTTTCAAGCTCAAGTGCTATGAATGAGGCCTCAAGCCACCACACATGTACTCTTTCTAGGATCTTTAGCCTTCATGTGGGATATGGATGCCATTACAAGGATTTGTGCATAATATATGATTGTCGAGGCCTTGGGACCTAAATGAAGCTTACAAGTCTCAAGGGCCATGGACCAAGGCCTTGAGCCATCACACATGCATGTATAGGGGAAGTTTGGCCTCCATGTGGATTATTAGCTCTATTAATAGGTTTTGCACTAAGGGATGGATTTTGGGGCATCTACCATGGCCAAGGGAGGAAATCAACTCTTCAAGCCTTAAAGGAAGCTCTTAGTGTTGAATATTCTCTTTTGTGAAAATTTGAAGATTACTAGAATTATATATTTTAAAATGGGGTGTAGTAAAAGGAATGTAAATGCATTCCTTTGAATTTAAAATATTTTGGTGGGATCGAAAATTTCTATCTATGTGTTCCCTAAGTTGGTTTCATAGAATTCAACTTTGGCATGAAGACCTACTATTACACGCTACAAAATAATAAAACATTCATTTGTCTAAAATTTTTTATATGTCTCTATTTTTTATGTTATTTACTATTTTTATTTATTTTTATCGTGACATTTATCATCATTTTAAAATATATAGGTCATTAATATCTATTATAACACTTTTTATCATGTTACCCACTTAAAATAAGATATGTCACATTACTATCGACCAAGATCATAGTTGATTATGTTACAACTCTCAAACCTGCACTAACACTTGACCTCGTAATTTCAAGGCTATGCAAACATTTTTCAATTAAAAAATATATAAAATTAATATTTAAATTTTTCAAAAATATCCATATAGAAGTACAAACCATTATATATAATTGTACGAATTTGTGTAAGGAAATTCAATCATTTAGATATTAAAATGTCACACTAATGTGAACAAATGCATTCTGTTTTGCAGAAAAGGTAGCATACCACTATTGAAAACTAGATTTTCAAATAGCTTTAAAAAATCAATAAATAAAATTTATATATTCCAAAGGATAATTTGATATCTTACATTTCATATTGTTGCATAATATTCAAACTAGCTATGAAACTACCTCAAATCATCCCTCCTTGTCAACATATTTTTGTTTTTCTAGATTTGCATTATGAGTAATGCATCATAAGAGATCATCATTAACTTGCATTCACCCTTTAGCCTTATATCTTATCACATGAGTAGCAGTCAAGGTGGAGTCATGGTGGCCTTGTAAGAATTATATAATTTGAATTTTGTTGAAATAATTTATAAATCCATTGAAATTGTCAATTCTAATTACATAGCTGAATTGAACGACCATAGAAGGTTTTTCCCACCATGTATGGGACTTAGATATTTCACCATGGTTAGGGAAGGAACATATGTTTCGTATTCCCTATTTGAGTCTTCTTAGGATCAAACTTTGTGAAGTAACCCTTGAACCACCACTTAAGCCTCATGTGGGGTATCTTTGGCCCCTTATTGGATTATGGGTGCCATTAGTTTGTTTTGTACATTTGGAATGGATTTTGGGGACTTTACCATTTTTGTGAGAGGAAAATAAGGGCCTTGGGCCATAAACGAAGATTTTCAAGCTGAAGTGCTATGAATGAGGCCTCAAGCCACCACACATGTGCTCTTTCTAGGATCTTTGGCCTTCATGTGGGATATGGATGATATTACAAGGATTTGTGCACAATATGTGATTCTCAAGGCCTTGGGCCCTAAATGAAGCTTACAAGTCTCAAGGGCCATGGACCAAGGCCTTGAGCCATCACACATGAATGTATACGGGATGTTTGGCCTCCATGTGGATTATTAGCTCTATTAATAGGTTTTTCACTAAGGGATGGATTTTGGGGCATCTCCCATGGCCAAGGGAGGAAATCAAGTCTTCAAGCCTTAAAGGAATATCTTAGTGTTGAAGATTCTCTTTTGTGAAAATTTGAGGACTAGTGGAATTATATGTTTTAAAATGGGGAGTAGTAAAAGGAATGAAAATGCATTCCTTTGAATTTAAAATATTTTGGTGGGATCGAAAATTTATATCTATGTGTTACCTAAGTTGGTTTCATAGAATTCAACTTTGGCCTGAGGACCTACTATTACATACTACAAAATAATAGGAAATTCAATCATTTAGATATTAAAATGTCACACTAATGTGAACAAATGCATTCTATTTTGCAGAAAAAATAACATACCACTATTGAAAACTAGATTTTCACATAGCTTAAAAAAATCAATAAATAAAATTTATATATTCCAAAGGAAAATTTGATTTCTTACATTTCATATTCTTGCGCAATATTCAAACTAGTTATGCAACTACCTCAAATCATCCCTCCTTGTCAACATATGGTTGTTTTTCTAGATTTGCATTACCAATAATGCATCATAAGAGATCATCATTAGCTTGCATTCACCATTTAGCCTTCTATCTTATCACATGAGTAGAAGTCAAGGTGGAGTGTTGGCCCTTGACCAAGTTTTGGAGATCCTTGGTCATGTTTGACCTCTTTTGGGACTTCGACAGGCTGGTTGAAGGCAAAGCGCAAGTCGAAGCAGAGATTGTGGGATCTCGACACCTTTTTAGGGCAATTTTTGGGATTAGGGTTCATGTAATGGGTATGGGATGTCAGCCCATGGGTTTTACCCATGTTTAGGCCCATTTTGTAATGTATAAATAGATATCTAGGCGATGTAGGAAGATGCCAATGTGCTAAGTGTGAATAGTTGTTCATGCTATGTATTAAGAACTTGCATAGCTAAGTGCAAGTGATTGTAAGAAGCTTGTGTATAGATAGTAAGAAGATGAAAAGTGCTAGAGTTGTATCTATGTGATTGCAAAGGCTTTGTGCATTTGTATGTTGAGACTTGCAGAGATAAGTGCAAGTGATCGTAAGGAGGCTTTGTGCTTAAACCTAGCTCGGGGAAGGAGGATCTGGCGAGGTGCATGCAAATCTCCTGTCCTATGCGGAGTGGGTTCTGAGGCTTTGTACATGTAGGGAGATTGATAGAAGATAATAAATAAGATGAAGAGTTGGTGGACGTAGCCCCACACTGGGGTGAACTACGTATATCTTTTGTTATGGTTGCTTTGTGCATTATGGTTATATGTTAGTGATGTGATTTATGCTTAGTGGCAATATATTTATGTATGATGCATATGGTATAATAGATTAGTGTTTGGTAAGGTGAATGAATGTTAGATCTGATATTTTTCCATATGTTAAGTGCTTAGATGTGTTATATTTGGTAGAATACTACGTTGTTATGTAATTAGGGTTTGGATCTACGATGTGAATAAGGGTTAGTTACTGATGAATGTTAACTGCTAAGTGATTTTTTAGAGTGGCATAATAATAGATCTGTGTCCCAGCTAGGTTGCATACATTTGAGTCC
>ML876635.1:6567-18218 GCA_009831015.1 Picea engelmannii
TTGTCAATAGAGTATAATAACGTTGTGCATTATATTGTTGTCAATATATATCATTGTGCATTATATCACTGTGCATTATATCATTGTCAATAGAGTATATAATCGTTGTGCATTATATTAAATTTCAGTCTAAAAATAATTACTTTCATACAACAATTTAAAATCAAATGTACATAGTCTTTCTCATTCAAAGTACGATTTTTTTTTCTATAGAATACTTATTGTATTAATCGTTGAGATTAAAAACATGATAATTGCAGAATGAAAAACTGGGCAAAATTTGTTGTGTAGAAAGATGAAAAAGTTGTGAAAATGAAGAAGTAAAATGTAGAGATCAAGAACACCAATTCTCTGGGAGAACGTGCATAACGCAGATCACCCTTCTCTTAAGAAAACCATAGAGAATCAAGGTAAATTAATGTGTGAAGGTTTCACGCAGAGGCAAGGAAATTCAATGGTTTTAAAATCTAGAATTTTTATGAGTAACCAAACACAGAGAGAAAGGAATAAAAATAGTTGAGTTTGGGGGGAAATTGCGGGAAAATTATGTTCAACAGGGTTTGGTATCTACACATTTTATTTTTCTCAAAAGGAGACAGATTGTATATATAATTCATAATTCTTGTTTCTGGAATGACAGTGATGTGTAACACCTTTTGGAAGGTAAAAATAAATAAAAACCCCGCCCTATTAATTATAATTAATCCAAGAAAGGAACAATACAACCAAAAAGGGGTTTGCAATGGTACCTGCATTGCATTACATAATCTAGAAGGAAAATCGAATTCAGTGGCATCTGCTACATAACCATCGTCTGATTTTTGCAACGGTGTAAGCTCCTTACAGATGCCACTTAGAAGATTGATTGAAGTTGTACCAAAAGTATCACTTGGATGTTACCAATGTTGGGGTGAGTACACATCAACACGGATGAAATAATGATAAAAGAAGAACGCAAACATATCATAAAAAACGCAGTCATTCAAATATATAAAACCACAGTCCTTCAATGTAAAACAAATGTAGTCATTCAATGTATAAAACGTAGTCCTTCAATGTAAAAAAAACACAGTCATTCCAGTATAAATTCATTTCCCAAGATGCGGGCGATGACTCTAGGAAGAAAAATGAAGGGAAGTATAAGATCGCAACAAGAAACAATCAATCATAGGAGGTAATCATTCACAAGGAAGGTGCAAGGATTAGACATCAATCAGAAAGGAAAAACATAGAGATAAGTAAGGGATAGATAATTGGGCGAAAAAATTGTCCTTCACTGATCATCCATGCACAAGAAAGCAAGGCATTTGAATCTATAGGTATTTAAACACCGAAGTGATGACTGACGATTCGGCTCCTAGCCGACTACTCAGGCATGGACCAATGACTAAAGGATAAGGGACAGAAGATAAGACACAAATTTCTTCGTAATAATCAATAAAACAAACACAGAAAAAGTCATAACAATCAAGGTTTGGGTTCACCAAGGGAATCAATTCAAAATGTAGCGATCATAAGGCTGGGATGAATTTAAGTTCTTTGATTATAAAACGCTGAGTAAACCACAATTCTTTACACAATAGAAGCACAGTAATGAAAGCGTAGGAACAATATTAATCTACCATTCAAAAATAAACGCATGTGTAATGTACCCAAAGGTGACAACTCCAAGTCGTTGTCCCATGCGCACTCCGTCCAGCTCCCGCTTGCCGACTGATGTGACCTCACCGATACCTCCTAGCCAATTCTAGGGGTACTCTTCTTCCCCCTGATCCCCTTGAGCCGCAAAGGGGACATGCACACAATACCAGAGAACCTCTAGCAGCCAGCTCACCTCGCAAGGTCAAGCTACCACTTGTTACCCGATATGGGTATCCCAACTCCCACAATATAAGTTCAATCAAGACAAAAATTCAACAACATAACATTACGCATAAAGATGAGATCCATACTCCTCCTCCATCCTTTTTATAGATTTTTTAAGTAATTAGTTTCCCAAATTCTCCTTAATTTTTTTTTCCAGTTAATTAAATTCAAAAAACCTCCTCCGTACACATGTCACCCATCACCTAGTTGCACCAAAAAATTATTTTTTCTTAATTAATTAATTATCCCTATTTCCCTCACCCACCTAAAAGCATTCCTAAAAATTCTCCTTCATGTCCCAATATTCCCTTAAAAAACTTAATGAATTACGCCTTACTTTTGTTGAGTTCATTAAAAACAAGTTCCCAAGGAAAGATTCCTTACTAAGTTAGGCATTTAGATTCTTCTTTACGTTTCCCCTTTTCTTTAGGTTTCCCCTTTTTCTTTAAGTTTCCCTCTTTTTACTTTTTAACTAAAATTTCATTTAGAAAGTGTAGATGAAACAATCATTTACTCTTTTTCTTCTTTAATTAAAAATTAATTTAGCAAGTGTAGATGAAACAACCATTTACCCTCTTTTCTTTTTAACTAAAAATAAATTAGCAAAAATAGATAAAAACAACCATTTCCCTTTTTAAAATTTTAAACCTCCATGATAATTTGACTTTAATAAATTAATTTGAATTTCTTACCCCCCCTTCTCGTTACATGTTTATTTATTATTATTTTTTTTTTACCACATGTTCTACTTAGACATAGGTTTTAATTCTCTAGGCTGGGTGGCATTTTTATTAGGGAATAATGTTTTTTTTTAATTCTTACTTATCACCTCATTCATTTTAAGGCCAACTAGGTTTATTCACTTTACCAGTTAAAATCGCGACGTGCCCTTCAAGATGCACTAGGTGCTCCAAGGGTGTCACTCACCTCTTTCCGTTTACTTGCACAATGTTCCCTTCAAGATGCACTACGTGCTCCAAGGGTGCCACTTGCCTCTTTATGTTTTCCTTGCGCGATGTGCCCTTCAAGACGCACTACATGCTCCAATGGTGCCACTTTCCTCTTGACTGACTTGGTAGACATCAAAAACCCCTGGAGTCAATACTTTGCCAGGTGATCTTGTGGGATACTAAGGGCCTCTAAGGAATAAGTCCACTACCTTATTGCATGCCCCTTAGAATCATCGTGAGCAATTTTCCCATTCTACCCTCATGACATCATGGGTCTTCTCGGACTAGGTAATCGTTAACCTATAGTTCGAGCCACAGTGAGAGTGATAGCAGGTTGTGGCAGGGATGTTGTCCACACCTCTACCTCAAATTCTTTGGTTGTCATGCATGACCCCTCGACTCCACATGTGAGTTTGGTCGGCAAGCTATCGTCAGTATGCATCATCAACGAATCATGTTAGCAATAATAATCAATCATCATAACATCTAATCATATGTACATATGTCATATCAACGACAATCAAACCCTAATAGTCCACTCTGTGACTTGATCCAGAGTCCAAGGGGTTTCATCGTTGCCTCTGCATCCTCAATGTCCAAAGTCCTGCACACTCAGGAGAACCCAGTCAATAGCACTTGTCTATGAAAATACAACCAAAATAACATATCATCATATCTCATAATCATAATCAAATGACCAATAGTATAATAATCTGGATCACTTCTAAGCAAGTGTCCTCAAGGATAAGTTCGCTCAGTGCACGTAAGAGTGGGATGTTACAACAATAGTGAAGGATTTGATATATTTGGTGACATATGGCTAAATTTTCATCCATTAGAAATGTTGATGCAACTCTGCTATTGTATTTTCAATGCAGAATTGTCATGCCACTTGACGTATTGGGCTTCCGAAATCATTTTCTCTTTCTTTCTTGATGGAATGCATACATGGCATAGATGGCACAACATCCCATCTTGAATATGGAATTTGGTGACAACTATGTTTGCGCCCAACATTTGGTACGTGTTGGAAAATTCAGGATCTGTCTCATAGAGGTGGGGCCATATGAAGGCCTTGTGGTCGCACGAATTCAGCACTTTGGTGAGTATCGCGACTGGAGGTCGGCTGAGGAAATCAACGACTCGGTTGGTACTTTATGTTTTATACTTGATGTTGAGGTGGAATTGTTGCAAATATGTGGACCACTTATGATGGTATTCATTCTGCAATTTCCCTTGCGTATGCATGAATTACAACAGATTATGATCAAATTGGATGATTGTCTCCTTCTCGAGAATGTAATGCCTCTACTAGTGGCAGGCTTTCATAATGGAGTACATTTATTTGTCATAAGTATGGTACTTACGGATGACATATGATAGTGTCTCACTATGATAGGCCATGGGGAGGCCGTTCTAAGTGATGATTGTACCTAGAGCATAGTCTGAAGCATCTTTCTCGATCTCAAAGGGTTGTTGCAGGTCAAGTGATCCAGGGAATCAAATTTTGCTCAAAATTCAAAGTGATCAGAATTGCTTCAAATCAAACAGGAGCGTAGGCCTCGTCGTCACGAACCCAACGTAACTCGTTTGGGTTCAAACAGACATCGGATGAGAGAGATATTGTGTTCTGTTCAAAACATCAAATAAGCAAAAAAAAGGGATGTTGACTATATAGTCCGTACAATCCATACAAATGTTGACGTGGCATGTCCGTATGACACGTGGTAGAGTTGAATTGGCAGGACTGTACGACACATGGAATTCATTGGTTGGCAGATGTGGACAAATGATATTGCAACACGTGGCAGTTTTTGATTGGTTGTACGGTGCCACGTGGCCCAGACATGGGCTGCCACGTGGCACCCCGTTGTTTGGTTTGGTTGTTCAAAATTTTATGTAGTTCGTGGGATTGGAACCTCGAACCTCCAACTCAATGCAACGCTTTGGCAAGGGCTGGGCTGCCAACGTGCCCATATGGTAATCCTTACCATATAATAGATTTAAAATTATATGAATTTGCATATGTGAATAGTTGGGCCACGTCCGGCCTGGGGCTTAGCCCCAACCCCCAGTCGTATATACCATAACATATGACCCTTTGTCACCGTTGGCATGCGCACGATTTGGATTCGTATTTTGGTTTAAAACGACCACCACTTGTCCATTATCTATTTGCCTTTGGGACGAAGCCTCGTTTTGCATTTGCGTGTGGTCACATGGGCCACATGAGCTTGGCCTTGGCGGTTAGGGGCTAGGTGCGCCCATAACCGTCCTACAGTTTGCACCATTTGTGTGGTTGCACCCGATGTTGAGTTTTAACACATAAAAGCGCGTGGGGACTAGGTTGAGGCAACAAGGGTGCATTTTGCCGATCCAGAGACAGCAAGTTTGAAGGGGAACTTCCAGGAAGCCTATCTTCTTCAATTTTTGGCCAAACGAGGTGCCAAAAAATCCTAGCTAGGGGTTTTTGGATGTTCGAAAGCCATTGGAGCCATCTATTTGTCATTTTGAGCATTGTAAAGCAAATTTTTGAGCACTTTGAGAAAATAATACAAAAGATCCATTGGAAGTTGGACCAGGAGATGTAGCCCAAGAGAGGGGTGAACTCCTTTATCATTTGTTGTGTTATGTGTTTTTTGTTCACTGTTTATTGTTGTTGTTTATATGCATATTGAATGAGTAATTTCTATAAAAGTTGTGTTGCAAAATTGATCCATATGCATTTTAACACATGAATTAAATCTTGCAAATAATTTCAAGAATACAAGTCTTCTTCATTTTTAGATCATCAAGTAATGAAATCATTGGGCGGAGCACAAGCACCATTTTAGATCATCGAACATTTTCTATTGGGACATGCCCCAAAAAAAAAATTCCTTACCACCACCTCTAGTTATTTGGCTGAGGGCCCATGCAATATGAGAGAATCTCAACATGAACCTTCAATATAAATTAGCAAGGCCTAAGAAGCTTCGAAGCTCAGTGAGTGTGGTTTGGGATGGCTAGTCACAAATGACTTGAATATTGGTTGGATCAACATGCACACCATGTGCATCAACAATGTATCCTAGGTACTGGACCTTGTCGATGCCGAAGGATCATTTTTCCAAGTTGGCATATAGCATGCGTTGTCGCAGAGTGTGCATAACCTGTTGAATATGTTTCAAGTGTTCTTCCCAAGTATTTTTGGAGACGAGGATGTCATCGAGATACACCACCACAAAACAATTAGTGAAAGGCTGAAAGATATCATCCATCATCCTCATGAAATTTTTTGGGGCATTTTTCAAACCAAAGGGCATGACTATCCATTCAAAAAGACCTTCTTTTGACTTGAAGGAAGTTTTCCAGACATATGTTGGTTCTATTGGGACATGATGGTAGCCATACTTCAAATCAATCATACTGAAGTATTTGGCCCCCTTGAGTTGATCAAGGAGATCGTCAATTAAGGGAATCGGGTACCATTTCCTGACTATGATTTTATTTAAGGCCCGGTAATCAATGCAGAGTCACCAAGTCCTGTATTTCTTTTGCACTAGAATGATTAGGCTTCCACAAGGTGATGATCTAGGTCGAATGCACCCCTTGTGGAGAAGTTATTGGATCTGACACTTGATCTCCTCATTTTCTGGAAGAGGGCGACAATAGACTGGCCCATTGGGTAGCAATGTATCGAGGGTCAGATAGATCAGTTTCTTGACCTAACAGTGCAGAGGTACCCCAGTAGGTGATGATAATATGTCTTTGTATTCTTCTATGATCTTATCCTCTTGCTTCTACTGCATGGATAGGTCATTCAAAAAGGCCATGGATGTAGATGCAACCTTTCGATCACTCTGAGAGCAAATAATAAAGAAGACAAACTTCCCAGTCTCATAAATGACCTTCCTGCATTTCTTGGTAGAGATCAAGGAAATAACACTAGGTGGGACTGGCTCAGGTATCTTGTCCAATTTCCTATTCAATATAATAATAAAAATATGAGGCCTATATGCATATACAACATGGTGTTTCCATAAATAAGGTTGGCCCAAAAGAACATCACAAAATTCAAGGGGAGAAACATCACACAATACCTCATATTTGAATGGCTTGATGTCATATGACATGCGACATTGTTGGCTGACGTGAAGATCGCTTCCTTGATGGATCCATCCAATGGTGTAGGATTGCGGGTGCAGCATTGTTGACAGGGATAGATGCTTGACGACCTCTGCTGAGATGAGGTTATTTTGGCTATCGCTATCAACGATGAATTGCAGTGGAGTGCGTTTTACCCACATATGTGAATGAAAGAGGCACTCGCCTTCCTCTGGCTCATCAGGTTCATCGGGATGGATATTGGTGGTAGCTATTAGCACTAAGAAACACCCTCAGATTGCAAGAGGATAAGCCCAACACCCATCAAAATATTTGTAAATGTAAATGTGTGATTAAAGGTCAAATGGACAAAACTCAGAATACGAATGTTTTAACTCATAAATCTGGGCTAGCATGCATAAGAAAATGAGGTCTTGATTAACTTTAGTTAGTGATTTGGGGGAAAAGTGAATAGGAGGAAGACGTATCGAGGAATGTGTAAAGTTTTTCTATTGACATTAGATCTTCAAGCAGAAAAGGCAAGAAAAACTCAGTCACGAGAACTTATTGAACTTAAAGTTTATGAACACTGAAAAACATTCATAATAGCATTATAATCAAACATTCATTATAATACAACCACAACATCTCATATGGATCATCCAATCATGAGTATTTCAGTATAAGAGGCAACAAGATGATAAAATAAAACTGACTTCTATTACTCAAAATGTTTCAAGTCCAATACATAACCAGAGAAAAGCTTTACTTAGTCAAAATATTACAATTAGGGAGCCCTGCTAAACTATTCTAACCTCTCTAATCATTTAGAAGATGTATTTATAATCAAAAGAGGAAAGGAAACAACGAGAGGTGCGATATGGCCTTCCTATCCTAGGATTCTCCAAAAAAACTACAATTCTAACACCTATGCTAGCAGATCTTAACAAACTGATACAATTTAGGATCCGTGTTGGAAACCACTCCAACAAGAATTAGATGGCATGTATTCTAGCTTAGGCGCATTCTTCTTCAGTGCCAAGTGTCCTCCAATGTTCATATGATGCTTCCAAGCTACCACCTGTGATCCTTGCTTCTCTTCAGATCATCAAAAATCAATAAGGATTCATGAATTCGAACCTTTGACTGCAAGGGCCAATTAGTAATGCCATTATGTAGCGCATTTGGTAGCCAATTCTGTAGCTCCCTGTGAAAAACAACTTTGTAGATTCCATAGCGCTTCCTATGAAACAACTATGTAGATTCCGTAGTGCTTCGTGTGTAACAGCTCTGCAGATTCCATAGTGCTTCTTCTGAAATATCTCTGCAGATTCCATAGTGTCACTCCTGAAATATCTCTACAGTTTTCGTAGTGCCACTCCTGTGTAATGACTGTGCAATTTTTGTAGCGCCACTCCATAAAATAGTTCTTCATATTTTGGAGCACCATTGCTGAGTTTGGGTAGGATATTTTGTAGCACCTTTGATAGCGCAATTGCAAAACATCTTGTATAGATAATTCCATAGTTCCATGGTGCTACAAAATCTCTATGTTTTTTCTATGTGATGAAATCAATCCTTCAAAAACACAAAAAACTTAGTTCATGGACTAGGAGCCTGTAGATGCATGTATAGGTGGAAAAAAATCATACTTCCTTGATCATTTCAAACTTTTCAAAAAGAGATCACCTGCAAAAATGGATCTGTCATCCCCCAACTACTTCATCAATCTAGCACTCCTCCTTGTTGGAGGAGAACTTCCCTCTGTCAAAGCAACATCTTTTTCTTTTGTAGGGGGACTCCTCTTAATTTTTGGTTCATCTCTTTCTATTGCAGCTTTTACCATAACATTTAAGTTCCTTTGGGACAGTTCATCCTTGAAATGATGCAACTCCTCCTTGAGCTTTATGTTTTGGGACTGAAAGATTTTGTTTTTATTGTACATGGTATTAAGTTGCCTATGGAGAGATAGGGTTTGTTGGCATGATTACAGGAAGTTTACAGGAAGGTGTGCTTGTCATTGATGGCAAGATCAGAGTATGCAGCGATGGAAAAATAGGGACAACGTAAGCTCGGAAGAGATAGTGCAGAGATGCATGAAGAGTGCAAGAGTGTGCAAGAGGGATAACTGCATGGAAAGATCAGAAGTGTAAACTCCATTTTGGAGTTTCGGATACCATACATTGGAGGAGTCAAGGAAGCAACTCGGGACACGAATGCCAAAACAGTGAAATGTGAAACGTCGAAATACGTTGATCTGGCTCCATTTTGGAGTTTTGGATACCAGGAGATTGAGAAGTCAAGAGTTGAGACTCTTCAACATAGGAGTCTCGAAGTTACAAAATATGGAATCCTGAAATCACGAAAGAGGCACATCAACAAGAGTTTTGCATACCGGGAAATGACTCTATTTCGGAGTCCCAGATACCGGGAGTTGAAGTGTCGAAACACTTCACCACAGGAGTGCCAAAATGCTGAAACGGAAAAATGCGAAACCTTGAAATCCCGAAATAGGCACATAAATGAAGAGTTTCACAAACCAGGAAATAACTCCATTTCAGAGTTTCGGATACCGGGAGTTGGAAGAGTCAAGACTCTTCATCATCAGGAGTCCCAAAATCATGAAATGAGAAACGCCAAAATCCTGAAAGAATGAGGATAGTTTCGGATACCGAGAGTTGGAAGAGTCAAGACTCTTCATCATCAGGAGTCCTGGAATCGCGAAATGCAAAACACTAAAATCCCGAAAGCAGGGGGTTAGTTTTGGATATCAGGAATTGGAGGAGTCTAGAGTCAATACTCTTCATCACAGGAGTCCCAAAGTCGTGAAATGTGAAATCGTAAAATGTCAAAGACTCTATACTGGAGGGTCGGATACCGGGAGTTGGAGATGTCAAGGACTCTCTCGACAGGAATCCTGAAGGTGCGAAGTGAGAAAAGCTGAAAAGTTGATCTGACTCCATTTCGGAGATTCGCAGACTGGGAGGTGGAGTTGTCAAGAAATCTCACATCAAGAATGTCGAAATCGCGAAATGCGAAATGCCGAAATGCGAAATGTGAAAACACCTTTTTGGTATAGGCCTTGGTCACTGGCGGTGGTCATATTAACGAAGAGCTGTAGAGAAGAGCTCAAATATCCAAGCTTCATTTCGGAGTTTTAGGGATCGTGACTTGGAGAGTCGAGAAGCCTCACAACAGGATTTCCAAATTGTCGAAATGTTGAAAAGAAAAACATGTTTTGGCTTAGCCTGTTGTCACAGCCATTGGTCACATCGGTGGAAGATGGAGGAAGGAGCTAGTGCAGACAAGATCCATTTCGGATTTTTGGGGATCGGGACATGGAGAGTAATGAAATATTCACCATGGGGATCCCGAAATGCCAAAGTGCGAAATACCGAAATGAACGCAAGATTCAATGAAGTCAATTCAATGGTGCAGATGAATTTGAATAAAATCGGAGGGATATTTTTGCACTTCACAGTGTAACTGCTAGAAACAAATGATGGTTTATGCCAAAGGATGAGCTCGTCTATGACAGAGAAGACGAAGAGTCTCAACTTCCAGAGAAGCTGAGGAATCTTGAGATAACACCCAGTGATGATGGATGCATGGGTGAAACCACCAGAGAAGTTGAAGAGTTACCATGATGATCAGACAAAGCACTCAGAACGAGCAGGAGATGTTGAACAGAGAGAGACAACGTGGCACACAGGAGATGGGATAGTTGTGTAAGAGTGAAGTGGACAAAACACCCCAATGTGGAGAATATTAGGGGGGGAGAGGATGCAAGAGAAAGAATCAGATTGCATGCACAAGGTGCACAAAGAGTATAAGAATGTTGAACAAAGAAGAAATGGGTGTTGTTGTTGAGTGTGATTGAGGTGTGAAGAAGGAGGTAGAGTGCAGTAGCAGAAATGTACAGAAGGTGAATGGTGCATTGAAGGGACATGGCGTAGAGAGCATAAAAGGAAAATGAACATTAAGCGCAAGGAGTGTGCAGAAGACACTGATGCAGATCGAGCAGCGCAGTGTAGCAGAACAGTGATTAGACCGGTAAGCCTTTGGAGAACTTTATATCATTGTAACAAGTCATAATAGCAAAGATTTATATTTTAGGGTAGCAGGGAGGTTCTAGGGAGGGTTGTTTTCCTCAGAGGTTCAAGTGGTTTCTTGAACACAGGGAGTTGTAACTTCCATCTGGTTGCAGCCAGAGAAACCAGGATGGGAGGGTGGTGCAAGGGAGAACTATTGTTCTCTATTTTATAGGTTGGTGCCTGTATGATTGGAAGTTGGTGCTTCCATCCAGTTGGTGCTGGAACATTGGGGAGTTAGTGCTTCCCTCTAGTTGGTGCTAGAGAAACTAGGGAGTTGGTGCTTCCTTCTAGTTGGTGCTAGAGAAACCAGGGAGTTGGTGCTTCCTTCTAGTTGGTGCTAGAGAAACAAGAGAGTTGGTGCTCTTAGAAAGTAGTGGCTTGCAAAACAGAGGTTGCAACCTCATTATTAGTTAGTGCTCATATGTATGATAATGTAAAGAATGTAAAGATTACTTATAATATAAAGAAGAAGAGGTTTTTACCCCTTATGGGTTTCCTCAGGAAATATCTGTCTCTGTGTATCTCATATGTGTGACTGATGTTGAATGTGCTATTACTTATTTTCTTGAATTATTGTGATTATCATTGAGTGCTTTGTAAAGAGTTAAAATAAGCATAATTGTTTAAGCACAGTAACAACTGATTCACCCCCCCC
>WSFP011467188.1:0-18218 GCA_009831015.1 Picea engelmannii
AATAAGCAAGTGATGTTAAATTTAATAATATATATTAGTGTAATAATAAACACGTGTAGGAGGGTATATGGCTTTAAAAGTTAATAGCATTGTGTTATCTTGAATGTTTTCATAGAATGAAAGATTTTCCAATCTGTATACGTTTTTAATATACAATTAAATAGTTTTTGTCTACTAGCGAAAGTAGAGTGAGTGTATGATTTAGTTAAATTAATGGAATTCCAAATTCCATATTAATAAATAAATAATATTTACTAGCAAGAATAAGGTAAGCATAGGATTGGTGTTATATTAGATAATAAATTAAATAATAAATTCCATATTTAAATAATAATGATTATAAATTTATAAACCAATCTCTAAACCTATCCTTCTAAACTTGCAAGAGGCAGGGACTAAGCTGCCATGCAACCCTTGTTTACTATAGCAATGAGTTTGCATTGAATTGCTATTAGTTTGGGTTTTGACCAAAAAAATTTGACACTGTGCCAAAGTTTTACATTAGCAAATTAATTATTTTAATTTTTTATGACTTTAAAATTGATTTATCTATTTTATGATTCATCCATTCATTTGAAGTCTTATTACATAGGTGACGACACTTCTTCAATGAGCCGTGTGCGAGCTAACAAGTCTGTACTTAATTACTCCATCTGCTCGATCCGTCGGGGCTTCTGTCACATCAACCTCACATTTCGTCCCATCCGACTCTCCACCGACTTCAACAAGGGTTGCAGCCGACCATTAAATTTTGTTGGTAAATATTATTGGCCAATAAGTAGTGACTAGATCAGTTTTGTGTATCCCTTTAGGTGCAATGGCTGAGAAGGAACTAAAAAACAATGATCGGAGTAGCAATGTTAGCATTCCTGAGAGCGAATCCCAGCAAAAATTAGCAAATTCAATACCTAGGATAACTAATTCTACCATGGAGTTATCACTGAAGTCAGAGATCTATATAAATTGCACAGAGAAACCACGATAGAATTATTCGACGACCACTAATGAATAGGAAGGTGGGTGTTGTAGCTATATGACTGAAGTTGTTTGTAGGTCTCCAATTCTTTGATTGTTGGCACCTCATGGAATTTTGGGAATGATGTAATAGATAAATGGCCTAAGAGCCTCAACGAAGAGGAAAATAACATATATTCACAACCCGTAAAACTTTATCGCAAGAGAGGCAACCACATGATGGAATATATTCCAATCCTCAAAGACCTTGTTGTATCTCTCTTTCCATCCTTAGATATAAACTATAAATAATAGTTACAAAGTAATTATTATGTTGTTAACAAAAAAATGTGACATGCAATTGAATATGTGACATCTCTAAACAATTGTGAATTGATTACTATAACAAATTTGTCTATTTCCAATTTGTAGTAGAAACAAAATTGTAAATTAATTTCAAATAAATCCCAAATTTGTGAAATTTCATATTAGTTACTTTATTATTTACCTCAGTCGATATTGCTTATGTTAAGGAGACTTGTTCAATTAATCAATGCACTAAATCATTTTTCATAGTATTATCAGTAAAATCAATGCTCTTATTACTCTAAATAATAAATATTAATAGTAAATATATTGAACTAAATAATAGTGGTAAATAGTAAATACTAAAATAATAGATTAATAATAATAATAAATACTAAATAATTATTCTTATTCTTATTCTTATTTTTAATTTAACCCACTTTATAATTATTCTTTTTCTTATTATTATTATTATTTTAATGGAAGTGGATCCATGTTATATTATATATTGTAAAGCTTCTCTCAACACAATAAAGTATGAAAGTTGTGATTTATAAATACAATTTTATTTTTTCCACAGAAAAAATTCACAATTATATTAGAGATATAATTTTTTGTTTATGCTCGAGAGGTTACATTCCAAGATAAATAAAACCCAGAAGAAAAGACCTACAATCCATGTTGATCGTAGTCAATCTAGTGTTGTCGACCAACAATAATTTATCGTAGTGCGGAAGTGTAATGAAGACAGTCCGGTGGTCCTATGGGGAAAAGAGGTGAGGAAGTTCGGGCTAATGCTTTGAAACTGTGCTCTGCAAAGGAGTATATCAAATGACTGATCAGATCTCTGTTTTTATAGCTGGCGCTCATCCTAAAATAATCTTAGACCATGGGAGGGGCCCTCGTGCCGGTCCACCCAGCGATTGAAGGTGATGTTTCCGACTTTTTTCTTGAGTGCAGCCTTGGAGAGTATGTCAACTTCCTTGTTGTTTTCACGGCATATATGTTTGAAGTTGAACTTGTTGAAAGTTGATTGAAGTTGCCTGATCCTATCCTTCCAGCCCAAGAGAGTGGTGACCTGTAGCTTGCCCTTGTTTTTCAGCTAGGCTATGACAATGCAGGAATCCCCATACAACATAAGTGTATCTATATTTAGTCTGGAGGCCAGATGGAGAGTGTCCCAGGCGCCTAATAATTATGCCCTGGTGTTGGTGCCCTGTCCGCAATTAAAAGTCCATCTGCAAAGAGTAATTGATAAGATATATATCACACCCCCTGCACCACTCTGCATACCATTTGACTGTGTCGCTCCATCGAACCAGCCTATGGGAGTCTCCTCTGGGGTAAGGATCTTGTGCTTGGTTTTTCTTGACTCTATTCTTGGGTGAATGGTTGTCCAAGAGTTGTGCAGGCCAAGTGATTTGAAAGCCATTGTATTGGTTGATGGAGGCCTATTTTCAAAGATAAAATTGTTTCTATCAAGCCACACATACCAACAGACCATGGGAGGGAGGTTTAGTGAGTGGTGGGCGATTTTTGACCAATTTTCGTAGCAATCTGCTAATGTGTTCCCGTCCTAGATGGTATTTAAATTGAGAACTGCAGAGATGATGTCCCAGACAAATCCGATGAAGGCGCAGTTGATGAAGATGTGTTGTACAAATTCTTCTTCTTTGTTGCAGAGGTGGCAGATGTTGGGGTCGGACCATCCTTTTTTTTGGAGGATGTCCCAATTATTAATCTTGTTTTCGAGCACGAGCCAGGTAAAGAGTTTTATCTTGAGTGCTAAATTCCAATTCCAGAGACTGTGCCTCCAACCACCAACTGTGTTATGCCAGGTGTGATTTGTGATCTCTATGTATACATTTTTTGTTGTCAGGATACCTGAGTGGTTGCCCCCTGTCCACATCGGTTGGTCGTATTTTTCTTGGAGCTGGATGCTCATGCTCGAGAGGTGCCAACATAAAATATTCCATTCAAGAGTTAAGTTTGCAACTAGTCCAATTTCGTGGCTAGATTTCCAACAGTTTAATAGAAAGTCGGTTTTGTTTGCCCCAATCGCTTGGAATAGGTACATGACATTTTTTGAATTAATTGAGGAGATAAATTGTGGGGAGAGGTAAGAGTCATGTTCCATCCCAATGATATGATCCTTGCCAAGGATGATGGAGTGTGCAGAGCCCGGGTTCCAGCAAAGCGAATTGGATATCCAGCTCACAGTTTTTCTAAGGTTTCTCCAAAGTGGTGAGGCCGATCTTGTAAAGGGCGTAGTTGTTTTGAGCCAGGAGTCCACCGATACATGTGGCAGGTACTTATCCTTTATGACTGAGTGCTAGATACCTATTTGTGTTAAAACACGCCAAAGAGTGTTGGTCGCCAGTGATTGATTAGAGTGGGAGAGGTTCATGATCCCCCAGGCGCCTTTTTTTTTTGGTTTTGTTATTGTTTCCGAGTTGCAAAGATGTTGGTGACTGTGATCCGTGCAGCCCGACCAGAGGAAATTGAATGATAACTTCCTTAGCTTGTCTAGCACAGTGGCAGGTATGGCCGCTAGCGCCATCCAGAAAACGGGTTGACCTTCTAAGACCACTTTGATAAGGGTGAAACGACCTCCTAAGGATAACCAGCAATTACACCAGTGACCAATTCTTTTCTCAACTTTGGCGATGAGCCAGTTCCAATCGGTAGGCTTGAGTTATTCAACTTTTAAGAAATAGCCGAGGTATTTGAAACCTTTAGAGAGGTGTACAAATCTGTGAGGGAGTAGATATTTTAGTTTTTATTTAATATTTTTTCACAATAATAATAATATAACAAATAACAGTTAAGGTATGAATCTGGGTGCAACCATAAAGTCTTGGGAAGCCACTATAGGAAGTCCACTCATGTTAGTCAAGTACTCAATGGAATCTGGGCAAAGAATTAGATCATGTAGTGAATGAATTAGTGAAAGTACATTCACTCCCAAAGAAACCAATATACAGATTAAACAATACATTGGAGTAAGATCTATTATAAAAAGGAATTGACTATCATAATGATAGTAATCAGATAAAGAAAGAGGCTTAATGCATATATGGATAAATAATGCATCATATCCAAGGATTAACTATGCAATTATAGAGTAATGCTTCCCTTATGGTTATCAGAGTGCGCAGAGGAAGCATGGTATGAAGGGAATCACTTCAAGGGTAAAGAAATGAAGGTGCACATAAGTAAGGAGTTTCGGTTGAGGCATAGGTGCATCAATATGGCATGATGGAAGGGCATTATGCAAGGCAGGCTGAAATCAGATTGGTCAAGAAAGGAGAAAGTAATAGTCATCAAGCAAAGGAATAGATAAGGAAGGGATAAATCAAGTACCTCAAGAAGGAAGTTGGTGTTAACTATCCAAGGTTACTCAAAAAACATGACTGGAAATATAATTGGGTCATGAAGGAGTTGGATAAGAGGGATCTGAATAATAGTGGAATGCTGAAAATTAATATCGACATAATATATAGCTGCAAGTCCATGAACATCCTAAGATAATGGAAGAAGAATTCATGAGGTAGATACCAAGCTAATGGGAATGCAAGACAACACTCCAGGAGGAAAAGCAAGAATAGTAGAGGATTTTTGATGCATTCCAAAGGTATTGAAGATATTTCTACAATAGCATGGAGATGTCAAAGCCAAGAAAGACTTAAAAGTGAAATGAATCTCTGTAGAGAGTCAGTAAGGAACCATGAAGAAGAAAATGGATCTACACATGGGTTTGAATGCAAAAGAGATGGCGATGCAGGAGCATCGTCAACAAATCCCGCGTGGAGGGACAAATCAGTGCCATAGCACACCTTTTTTAAATTAATTGGAATCTAAACGCTGACATTTTTTTGTAGATCCATTTTGAACGAATGATTGAAGAAGAGCGAAACGCTCGGAAATTGAATGATCGTGGGAGATTTGGGAGTTTCACTCTCATACTTTAATGTAACGGAGCTTGAGTAGTTGTTAGCTATTACTTCGGGAAGATAGGTAGTCCGGGGGAACCCTAGGAACCTTCTTGTATATGTAGATGCATTGTATGCCCAAATGAGGCTGATGGAGAAGTATTGTTATTGAATAGGAAGTATAATAGTTCTTAGAGAGAGTTGAGACTCTGTTGTAGTCCAATCTGGACATATTGTAATCTGATTTTCATATTAATAAAAAGACAACAATTTTTCCTGCACATTGTTGTTTATGTGTTTATGTATGTTGTAGATGTCTGATAGATTTCGTTTGTAGTAGGGAGATAGATTTCATTATCTTTGTTGAGTTTGAAGCATCATTATGGATTCTTTAGGCTATGCAAGGAGTGCACAACAGAACATTGGAGGTTCTGTAGCCAGGGCAAGGAGTGTGCATCTGAACTCTGTGGAGTCAGAGAAGAATGTGTCAGGAGGGCGCACCAGAGTGATAATAACTCAAGGGAAACCTCAAGGTTGTTGAATAACTTAGAGGAGAAGTGGTGCAGAGGAAGCACAGAGAGACAGAGTCACTGAGAACTCTGTAGAGCTCTGTCAGGCGGGCATAGAGCGGGTGCAAGTGTGTACAAAGAGAACTCTCTATTGAGTTCAAGGAGAAGAGTGTCAAGAAGAAGAAACCCATAGAGTTGCTAAATACTCTGTAAGCTCTGCAAGCGTGCATTGAGAAAAAGTTGTCGAGAAGGCCCAATAATCCCTTTGAGGAGTAAAGGCACTGAAACATAGAACTTGAGTAAGCAAAATCTCAAGAGAGATAGTGCAAGAAGTGCGCGTAGAAGTGGACTTATCCCAAAATTCACAAGCTCAGGAGGAGTAGTGCAAGTTTTCACGTAGAGCGCAAGTGTGCGCCAGAGTCGAGGACAAATCTTCATTTTCAAAGCTTAGGAGCAAAAATGGAGTCAAGACCCTTTCAACCGATTTCCTAGGAGAAGGTTCAAAGACCAAAACCTTTGAACACTTAGAAAATTTCCCAAGTCTGGGAGAACAAAGAAACTTAGGGGGAGGAGCGACAACAACCGTTAGATCGACTGCAAGAAGAGGTCTGGACCGTCAGATGAGGGTATAGGACGAAAAAGGAATGCGCGAGGAGAAGAAATAGATCCTAGCCGTTGGATCTGAGCGCAGAGGATCGACAATCGTTCGATCAAGATAAAGTGAACGGGCCTTAACCCTTTGTGTGCACATGAGAGCGAACTTGCCGAAGTCCCGAAGTGATTAGGGACCATTCATCGTCAAGGGGGACACGCGGTAGAAATACGTTGTCTTCAGGTGAAAGCACTCCGAGAGGAACGAGTGCGTAGGAGTTTGAAAATCCTGAAGCCTGAATAATCGAAGTAGCTGGGAGCCGTCGATTTGCGGGAGGACATGCGTCGTTAGATCGTGGACTCCAAATAAATCACTCCGGGAGAAACAGAGTGTGGAGAAGTTGAGACTTCCGAAAGCCGAAGTCCCGAAGAGGACCTGGGCCTTTGATTTGAGGAAGACACGTGGTAGAAGATCTTCCATTTCGGAGAAAGCCACTCCGGAAGAAGAAGGAGAGAGTTGAACAAGAACTCCCGAAGGTCGGAGAGCCGGAGTTCATCTGGGCAGTTCATTCGTTGAGGACAGGCGTCGACAGATCTTCCACTTCGGAAGGGAGCAGGTGCAGGAGTTTGAAACTCCCGAAGCCCGAAGGGCCAAAGAGAACCACAATCGTTGATCTATGAGGAACATGTGTCGACAGATCGTTGTCTTCGGGTAAAAGCACTTCGGGAGAAGGTGAAGAGTTTAGAATTGAAACTCCCGAAGCCCGAAAGGCGAAATCGATCATAGCTATTGATTTGAGAGGAGCACATGCGCCGATAGATTGGAAGATCGGGGAGCGCGTGCTCAAGGAGGACAAAGGTCGTTGAATGGCAGTTGACCAAGGCAGAAAGAGGACAGATTGTAGTCGTTGATCAAGAGGCATCGCTGAGATTCAAAGACCAATGGTCACGCTTAATTGCGGGGCTAGAAAGTGCTTAGACTTTAAAATTCTGAGAGCGGGCCACAATTGAAACCGCAGTATTGGGAAAGGGATACGTGGCGATTAGAGGTGAATTGCGGGGAGAAAAGTGGTGTGGTCTCAAACCACTTTTGGTCGCCCCACAATCATGTGTTTATATGAGATCATAGCCCGAGGTCATATGAAGGAAAGGACCTAGCGTTTGTTATTTAATTCTTCAAAGGGGCCAGGACAGAGCCCACGGGTTTAACAGGACCTGTAAATTGAAGGAAAGGGGACCTGCATAAATTGTTCTAGGCTCTATTGAAGGCCCGAAAGAGCTAATCCAACTCAGTTATTAAAGATCCTTGACCGAGAGGTCAACAACCCCGAGGAGAGGAGGGGGGTTTGCATTAGATGGTGTCTGAGAAGAATCCATCTCAAGTGGCATAGAGCCATGAGTGACATTTCCAGGGGGTGGAAGTATCACTTGAAATTATGATGGTAAATTAAAATCAGTATTAAGTACTTCTAATTAATTCTATGCAGCTAGAGAAGGAGGCATATGTGCATCCTTACAGTATGCTAGAGATTGGCTATGCAAGCCAAGTTTGAGGCTAGTTGGCAAGGAGAAGAGAAAAGTGCAAGAAAACTCAAATACTAAAGTATTCGGTCAAGGAAGAGCTGAAGTAGTTCAATCCGAAAAGTAAATGGATGTTGAAGATCCAAAGTCTATAAGACAACATGATTATAATTATAATTCATCAAAGTATGAGTTGGCATAGATGGATCTAGGAATTAAATAAAAGCTGAAGGTTAATATCAGTTTAGTATTTGGATGGAAAAGTAAAGGCAACCAAGAGTGATTTGGCTAGAAAGTGCTCAGGTAAAAAATAATCATGCACAATGGTTACAGTGAAGAGCACATGAAGATTCAAGAATCCAGAAGAATTGAAGACTTCTAGGATAAACAAGGAAAAGTGATACAGAAAGAAAGAAGTTGTTGCAATTACTATAGCAACAAGTATGTTATGGCTTGTTGGGACAACCATAAAGTGAGAATGCTTGCATGTTTGCAAGTGTTGTTGATAATGTTGCTAGATATGGAAGGAAGCAATGAAAAGCTGGAATGTTGATTATAAGACTGATAAAGAGGCATGGGAGCTTCTACTGTCATTGGCTAATCAGGTAGCATTAAATTCATTTAATGGAAGTTATGCATGTAAGTATTTCTCTTTTGAAATTATGTTGCATAATTGCCAAAAGGAAATTCAGGTAAGAATTTCCCCAAATTGAATTTTTATAATACACGATATGGTATTGTTTAAGTGCATTAACATGAATAAGTTACCACTAGGTGTGGTAAAGGCTAGAGGCTTGTTATAGTTATCAAAGCTTTTTAGCTTTTGAATGCACACACTGACATAGTAACATGTCATGTTAATTTGGTTATGAGGTAATAACCAAAGAAATAAAAGATAAGAACTTGTTATAGGAATGATGCCAGGAAAGCTAGTCATGTATGAGACCAGGACAAGGTTGGATATGGCAAGGTATGGATATAGAAAGGTTACGTACCACACAAATACCCAATGAGATTCCTACCTTTAAAGAAAACTTGGACTGCAACCTTTTTGCTAACACTAATGAACACCACATAATTGTATTCTTGGTGTAGTGTTCGGGTCGAAAAGGAAGGCATCCAAGTAATTGAGAAGACAATGGGAAGTGTGTGGAGAATGTGTCAAGACATTGGCCAGATTTCCAATTTGTGGATGGTGAAATACATGACTTAGATAAAAATTATTATGAAAATCAATGCAAAGGTGCATTGAATAAATAGGCATTGAGAGTTGCACTCATGTCCAGTAAGTGACAGAGTTGAACTCATACATAATAGAATTGTATACTTAAATGCATTTGTTGAATGCATTTTGTGAGTGCATGTATATATGTTTTTGAATGAAAATAATTATACTAACGACATAAATGTTGCTAACTCATCGAGATGAAAACATTTCAGGCACTGTTAGACATTGCAACATGAAAGTTGCAAGTCAGGTAGTCACATGATTAATGACTATAGAAAATTTCTTGTTCAGAAAATTGAAGTAATGAACTTACTGTTATTAATTGCAAATAGACATATGCATAGAATGATGAGTCATTCTATTTAATAAATTGTTTGGTAATTGTGATTGGATTGCTAGGTGTAGACAATTCTAAGATCATTGCACAAGGTTTTTGTACATATTGCAATTAAAATATGATGTAAATGAAATACTGACAATCTGTTGGTTGTATGCAAGATAGAATCATTGCAGGAAAAATGGTATTCAACATGGTGCTTGTTGAAAGTCAGAAGGAAGACTACATCCTATTATTGCAACAACGAGGAAAAAAAAATTATGAAATAGAATTTCATATTTTGGGAAAAGTCGAATTCATTATGAAATTAATTTGATTTCTAAAATGGAATTTTTATAATGTTCTCTCATGATAACTGCATGTGTGTGATGCAGATGAGATAATCTTGATTAAAGTTGGAATGCTGGAAAAGAACAACTATTGTTGAGGACACTAAGGTCCTATAATTGTAGAACCTTGGTGGGGTTCTGGTAATGGGTTAGCGCTCTCCTTATGTGTGAAAGCCTTGGCAAGATGGATCGCTGAAGGACTGCGTAGCAGTGAAGGGATGCCTGATCCTGGAAGGGTGAGTGCAACAAGGAGAAGGCAACCCAAGGATGCTTATGGCATGGTAGCTACCATTAGGAGGGTGTGTCAAATGGAACAATGAGCTGAATTATTCCCGAAAGCAGTTCTATGGAATAGAGCAATTGATTTCCAGCCGTAGTATGAATACCAGAATTAGTGCTAGAAAGTAGAGCACCATATGGATATCAAGCTTCCAATAGCTAAAGCTTGAAGATTTTTTTTAAAGAATTTGAATGGTACATGGTATATAATGCACTGAGAATAGTGCATAAATAAGGGGAGGGGATTGTAATACCCCTAGGCTGAACCCCAAATTGTAAATGCAAATGTACTTAAGCTGGTGAGCTGTTTTATATTATTTTTGCATGCACCTTCCATGGTATAGTGCGCACATGTATTGCGCACTAAAAGGATGAAGTGTGCACATTCCAGGATACCACACGCAACAAACTTAAGTGCGCGCGATTTTGAGGCCAGAGAGCCTTTTGTGTATATGTTGTGTTTTATAGGCTGGTGAGCCAATTATTATAAGCTAGGAGGCTTTTGTGTTGAATTAGGCCATAGAGCCTAGATGCTAAAGGCCAGTGAGCCTATTTTTGTATATGTCTCATCATTAATATAATACATCGTTGCATGTCAACCGACCACGATAAAAGAGTATGGGGGACTAAACTCCACTAGTTAGGGAAAGGGGGGGTTAAAAGTTAAGGATACGGGGCTAAGCTAGGGAGCTTAAGCCAAAAATGAATATTATATTAATATTCCTTAAAGTATAAAGTTTGGATAATTATTTTATCCTAAGTTCTAAGGATGGGGACAAGTGGACCAAAGTAGCTCTCAACATGACAAGTGTCAAGTTGGGAACATGCATACATATTGTTTGGACTTAGTTCATTTTCCCATCCAATCATTCATTTTTCGATTATCATTCACTCACTCATTCAACTGTCCTCAGCACCTTTATGTTATTATCACTGTACCTGTACCCGTACCCATACCCGTACTTGTATCTGTACCTGGTTAGCTTGGGAGCTGGACTGAAGAGGCAGGTTGTCAGGCCCGTGAGCAATTTCTCTCTGGGTGAGAGAATTATTGGGAATTGATTTCCTGAAGGTGCCAAATTACAACTACAGGGTTCTGAGACTTCCTGTCCGGCTTGTTGCTGAAGCCCCGGAAAGGAAGTGGGGCAGTCGAAGGACTGTTGAGCAGAGAAGGAGCACACTTCCTGGGGTGGGACATGCATGTGGGGAATGAGGGACTGTAGGCTGTTAGTTTGAGTTGGCACCTGTGAGGGAGTTTTTTCTGTTGTCTGAGATACATCAACCCGGTGAGGAATCCCTTTACCCGGGTGGAGTTTAGTCTCAGCTCGAGGGTGACCCACTGCTGAGAGTGATGAGCAGAGTGGTCTAAGGCTGGGAGGTTCGTGGAAGGTCTGCACGTAGTTGGTGACATTTTTACAAGATAAGTGTCCATTTTGTGTTAGATTACATGCTGCATTATTATGTATGCGTTTAGTTTTATGGATTATTCCTGTGTGTGTTGCATGTGTATTTTTATTATTATTCTGTATGAACCTCGACATTTGCAGAATGTATTTATCTGTTTTGAGTTATATATATAAAGTTCCGCAAGAGTTTTTATGTGTATATGTTTTTATTTGTATACAGTTCGAAAAGTTTTATGTGACATAGCCCAATTAGATACTGAGGATGTTACAATACCCATATTATATAAATTTATATTCTAAAGCTCCTCTCAACACAATAAAAAGTTGTGATTACTCTCAACACAATAAAAAGTAAAAAGTTGTGATTTATAAATACAATTTTATTGAGTAATTCTTCACAATAATAATAATATAACAAATAACATTATTTACAATTTTAAATAACATTAATTGTATTTAGATTAATTATATTTTATAAAGTTTTTAGAGTTGGAGTTAAATGGATTACGATTTATTTATTTATTTTAAATTTTAGGTATTGGATTTCGTGAAGCAAATAAGGTCGTGAACTAGTTCACCACCGGAGATGTCATCCAAAACAAAACAAGCAACCTGGATTTCACTTTTAAATACACTTTTTGACTTTATCTGAACAGACACAGGAAAACCTCACCCACTTTGCTGTTGAAGCAAAGGCCCGTGTGCAGTTTATTTCCTTGTTACCAGCAGCACAGAAGCGGCGGCTATCGATAAACATTGGAGATTTGTCAGTAGCCCTCTTTGAAAATTGCATCAGCCAAACAAAAGCCTTGCCTTGCAAACTGTAGGGGCAGGGTGAACGGGTTTTAAATATTTAAATTCGGCTCGCAACACATGCAACCCAAGCTAAAGGGCACCTTGCTTCTGTCGCAAAAGAATAGATACCGCATAGTGGGCTCCTTTTTGTGAAAGGAACATGCAAATGGCATGAGGCAGCGTGGGAACAAAACTTTCATCAAATCACAACTACATATATATCCAATTGGTCACTGGAGCATTCAATGTTTTGTCTGTTCTGATCTTAGAGTGAAATTTCATTTCGATGTATGCAATGGAGGAGGAGACTTCAACATGGGGATTGGGATGCTCTCTCATGGTTGTTGGGCGTCCCATATTCGCAGTACTATTGGTCATCACTTTAATCCTCTTGGGTAGCAGCAGCTTTTTATCCCTGAACTCAACTCTACTGCAATTATAGTTTTTAATCCTGAAGTTAGACTTTGGCTCATTTGCTTTGTTCCCAGAAGTACAATTCCTGCTAAAAGCCGATTCAATAATTTGGTGTATAAATTGGGCAAAGTTACAGTACGGATCATATTAATTCTTAGTTTTGGAATCGAACTTGAATTTGGATATTTGATTGCGGTTCATTTTGCCCTGTTTTGGGATTTTCGCGGTAATATCCCTAAATTTGTGTTATGGGTATATGCAGGATGGGTAGTTGCGTGGAAATTGGTTCTGGTACATGTTCCTCTTGTACAGGAGGTTTGTGGGCTGAGGAAGAAACCCTCAGCAGAAGCAAGGCCTAAGCTTGCAACTCGTCGGCGATTTTCGCACTTATATGACCGCAACGGCTGACAGTCCAAGTCATCTAGCAGGTGACGATCAAGCAAAACTTGCTTCGTCTTCTTTGTTGGGAGACATTTAATTTGCTTCTAATTCATCTTCGTATATTCTTGTGTTTCTTCTTTCTGGGAATTTTCTACTCGATGTGAATCGTCTGCATCGTCGTCTTTCCCCAAGTCCATTTACCTATGAATTCTTAATGTTTCCAAATAACCGATGGTTTTATTAATGTTTATATTTGACCTCATTCAGACCTTCAGCTTATTTGCTCAGAAAAACAAGAGTGGTTTCGTCTCTCTTCCCATTTTTAGCTCAGTAGATTAGAGTTGAGCAGAGTAATTGTTATTGTGGAACTAAATCTCATCATATGGATATGCCACTGTAGTAATAGGTTGTAATAGATCACATAGATAACCACCACAAGCCAGAGAGGGCCCACAAGGCATGGCACCACTACCGCTGGTGATGTTAATACTGAAGTAAAGGAGGATGCTGTCACATCCACCCAGGGACATGTACCCCAGAGCCAGCTTCTGGATTGACAAATCTTTTGGTGGGGATTGGTTTTATTGATCTACATCCTCTATTATAATCTTCCCAGCATAGTGAGATTTTAAAATATTTGCAATTGTTCACATCCTGGCATATGAATGATTACTCCCATACTTATGTGAGCGGGCCATTTAAATATGACTATTATAAGGAGCGTGGTCCAGTTGCCTTGAACATGGGCCTCCTCTGGTTGACTGGTGTTGGTGATATTTTGTGACTATTGTAAAAGTAGAGCCCAAAGGAATTAGGATCTTTCATTTAATAAAGCTGAGGGAACATGCTAGATGTTCTCAAGGTTACAAATATCAAAGGAGAAAAGAGATCATTGTATTATTGTACACAATCTAGGATTATTTATTGCTAAGCTATCGAGATGAAAAAAGACTGATTATTCAGCTGAGACTGTGCATGTGTAATGAGCTTTATATCCAGAACTGCGTCAAGATCTTGTAAATAAAAGGGTGAAAACTATGTTCTGTTCATTATTCTACTGTTTTGTTGTTTAATGGATGGTTATTTGTGATAACAATGCAATCTGGATTTGCTTATTTCTGACGAGTTTGTGCTCTTGATCTTATATTGTTATATTGTGTTAAGTTGTGTTAGGTATATCTACCTTCCTGTGTTGCCTTTCATGTTCTAAACCTTTTAAGGGCAACACATTTTGGTCTGGTTGCAGTCAAGGACCTGCATGTTGCTTGTTGTGCAAGCACAACACATTTTGGTCGCGTTGCTGTTAAGGACCTTAATATTGTTCATGTGTGTGCTTGAGATGTGGTTAAAGGTGATTTTGATGAATTCACAGTCACTATGTTAAAGCATTTGAGATTACGAGGAAAGATAAACACATATTGACATTTGATACCTTCACTGCTTAAGTCCCCCTGGGATTTGTTTATATTTGCTCAGAATTAATTCGAGCACTAAGCATCTTAAGCAAAGCTTAGATGTTAAAGTTGAAGGTGTAATGTCCATGACCTCTAGTGGTTCAGGCAAAAATTTATGTGAATTCCTTCAAAATTTGTGGTTAAATGGTTCAATTATGCGTATTACTCAACTGTTCAATATTTTGTATTTAGACCTCTTATCCTTTAAAGATCCAACTAATGGTCAAGTTTCTTGTAAATATTTACAGATTGTTCTGTCTAAGAAATTCTCCAGGGTTCTGTCTTTAAATTTTTTGAAAAATTTAAATACTTCATTTGTCTACATCAAGAGAAAATAAAAGGTGGAAGGGTATATACAATGGAATTTACATTCTCTTTCTTAAAGAAACATGCACAGCAATAAAATTGGAATAGGCACCAGAGTTTAATAACTTGGCATCCTTGATAAAAAAACCCCTTTTTCCAGCAGCTGCATACATACCTCTTCTCTCCACAAAGACAAAAGGCAGACAAATAGCTAACCTCATTCTCAAAAACATATTTGCATTGAAGCTTCCAGAGAACAAACATAGCATAAATTCTCAAGCAATGCCAAATACCACGAAGAGAAGAATGGACCACAGATCCAGAGTCACCCAACAACACTGCACGCCAATTAAGATGTCCCTGAAGAACAGTGGACAGATCGGTCTGAGCATGCTCCCAACATGACCTGGCCAAAGGACAATCCCAAAATAAATGCTCCAGAGTTTCCGCCCTGAGACAAGAAGGGCAAAGCCCATTTGAGAAGACACTCCTAGCAAGGTGGGCCTTGGAAGGAAGACCTAGATAGATCACCAACCAAGCAAATACTCTGAGCTTGTAAGACACCCTCATCAATCACACACTATGCAATCTCTGGATCCAATGACTCTCAGCATCAGAAGACACCCACCACGCACTCAGCACTGGACCAAGCTGACGGCATTGACGAAGAATAGAATACAATCCGCGAGAATCATAACTAACCAAGAGACACCCAAAACTCCATTTCAATCATGCCAAAAGGCCCCGACATATCTATATTCATTTTGAATGAGTTTTAGGTTATCAGTATGAAAATTTAAAGGTTTTAGTTAAGTCCATCTATTTACATGGTTTCTTGATTTCTGTGTTTGTTTGGAATCTGGATACATTCTGTCAAATTTGAGAAAAATGTCCTTCTAATGTCCTGATGGAGGACTAAAGTGCTTATGCTAGAAGATGGTTAAAGAGAGCAGGAGTTCATATGGAGGACTGAATCCATATTGCATTATCATAATAAACAACTATCCAACAAACAATAGGACCATAGCATAATCAAGATGGTAGAAAAAAGTGCCAAGGAGAGGAAAGAAGGTGGATGAGGTGTCAACTCAAACCACCATCCAACGACAAGAGAAGAAGAAGAAGTTTCTTCCAAGTGAAGGGGAAGAGTGGGCAAATCACACTTTGCTTACAAATCTACAAGACAATAGAAAAGGGTAAATAGGAAAATCGACCCTCCACCTAATAAGAAAAGGGATGAAACAATTGTAGTTTGTTTGAAACCTCCAAAAGCAAAGAGGGGGATGTAAGAGAATTGATCTTCCAACCAAGGAGAAGGAAATGACGTAGTTGGGTATTACCTCAAACCAATAATAAAGAGGAGGTATGGAAGAAAAACAATGTTCGAACTAACCAGAAAGGAGCGATGACAAAATCAGATTTGTCTCACAAAGGGAAGAGGCTAAAGAGGCGCGAAGGGTAGAGGAAATCTTCCAGACAAGAAGATGAGGGAGAAAAATTAGATTTCTTTCCCAAGAAGTGAGGATTTGAGGTTGCCTCACACAATAGAAGAGGGAAAGGAGAAAGAAAATCTAAGTTTCTTGCAAGCAAGAAGGATAAAAGAGAAGGGATGAAAAATGCAATTCTTTCACTCAATAGCTTCCTCTCAAAAGCATTGACTTTAGCGGGGACCACCTTGTTGCACTCCCTTTTAGCTTCCAACACTTGACCTAGAGAGAGTTAGGAGCAGATATATTCTGGAAGTGTGAGCCAAACTTATTCTTGATTTTATGCAAATCTTCTTCAACTCTCCATTAGGTTTCTACAAACTTAAAAGTTAAAATCCTTTCAGAATTTTTTTTCCTTTTCAGAAAATCAAAATAGAACTTGGAGGTCATCACCCTCCTCGATCCAATGCAATCTTTCCCTAACTTGCACATCCATTTCCTTATATTCTTCTGTTGATCTAATAATATTCTTTAGCTTAACCACCTCTGATTGGAGTTGAATGTTAGCCGGGTGACATCATCACTTTAGGGTTTATTATCATATATTTGGACCATTCCTTAGTTTGAGGATGTTGGAGCTATTTGGACCATGTTTGACTTGTCTATGGACCTTCTCCTTGGATGATGGCACTTTTATTGAGGGGCGCACTCTCTCACTCCCTCGTTAGTCCACACATGTGGTATATTCTATTGTATTTGGGCCTCTTATAGAAAGTCGTTTCACTTTTAGAGCATGTTATGGGATGTATTATGTCATTTGTTGTATTTCCCGTGGTTTTGATCGAGCTAATGGTTTTGGAGCTCATGGTTTTGAGCTAGCACATGGTATTGTATTGTAATTAGGAAGGATGTTCACCTATAAAAGGAAGACTCCTCCTCCATTTCAAATCGTTGGAGATTAATGAGAAACTTGGCTTAAGAGTTCTTTTGAGTATCTACCTCTTTCTTGGTGAATGTCTAGTTATTGTTCAAGGTTTAGATAAGCACTCTTGAAGGTTTGCTGGAAGAAAAAGGCTACTACAAGGCCAAAGAAGGGTGAAATGCTCCACTTGGAAGGGTTCTCAAGGTAAGTTCTCTAACCTTCCCCCTTTGATCATTGAAATTATTGTTCAGGCATTAAGGTAGGATGTCGTAGGGCTTTGTCCTTTTGCTTGGCCGAACTTTGAGTTCACTTTGATAGTACCAGGAAAGGCTTCTCCATGGACTGTTCCTCCCATCCATCCTTGAAGGGAACCTTCTAATCCTAGGTGACACTTGAGGGCAATCCTCTGGGTGCCATCAACATCACCTCATTTTAAGCCCTAGTCTTCACTTGAATGTGAAGTAGTGACCCCATAAGCTCTCCAAAGCCACTGGTCTTTTCATTTGTCTTCAACCACTTAAAAAACCCAAAACGATTTTTCCTTTTTTTGTTTCCATGAGCTAGGATTTTGCCATGCATGATTTTTTTATGCTAGGTTGTTTGAGCCTAATTGCCATATCTTATTCCAATTGATTGCTGGCTGATCCATTATTGTATATCTTATGCTAGCATTCATCATTAGGGTTTGAATTCATCTCTTTACTTGACTATCTTTCTCAAACCCTAGGGCTGGTTATACACTGCATCAGATCTGATCTTTTCCTTTAAATGTGCAGCCCTAATATATATGCCTTGTTGAGCCATTAATTCTCTAGATCATTTGCTGTCCTAAATTCTGCAGTTTCCTGAGCATATTTGTGTGGAGATTTAAGGGTATTTTCCATCTGTTTTGATCAGCACTGCAAAGGGTTCTTGTTCCCAGTCTTCCTAGCAATTAAATCAACCCCAAAGAATGTCCAACGTTAGCCTATACTTGCTGGGCATTACCCCTGTCTGCTGTCCTTTCACTGTCCACTTATTGCAGGGTAAACAGTGAGCAAGAGTGGGCATACTCACTGCTCTTTTGGACAGTGCTGGTACATCTTCTTGCACCCTGGTATGACCTTTCCTTCACCACTCTGAATCAC
>WSFP011467189.1:0-18217 GCA_009831015.1 Picea engelmannii
TACATACTTGGTACATGGTTGGAGGCACTTGTTAGTAGTATTGTTGACACATGGTTTATGGATGATGTATCATACTTGTATTATTAGAAGCACATATTGATCTTGGTGATGATTATGAGTTGTTGTGTTATACTTGGTTGATGCACATATTTGAGAGTTGTCTTGGTGATTGATCTTGGTGAGTAGATATGATTTGGTTGATAAAATTGTTGAGACAGGTTGTTGTGATAGGTTGTTTGGAAAAGTTGTTGTGACAAGTTATTTGTATAGGTTTGGTGCATGGTTGATGCACTTGTTCATGGTACAGGCTGAGGTACAGGTTGGTGCATGGTTGATGCACTTGTTTATGGTACAGGTTGATTACAGGTTGAGGTACAGGTTGATGCATGGTTCACGTTATTGGTAGAGGTTGTTTGGTATAGGTTTACAACAGTATATCTCACAGTGATAGTGTGACAGTGGTTCCATAATTCTACTTATACGTCAGGGTGATTGGACGCGGCAAGGATAGGTGGTTGTAGCCACCTTCCAGTTGTAGCCGAAGAACATAGGAGGTTGTATCCTCCTTATGGTTGTAGCCAAAGAATTGGGGAGTTGGAGCTTCCCTCAAGTTGTAGCCTGAGAAACTAGGGGGTTGGAGTCTCCTTCTAGTTGTCGTTGGAAAACAAAGGAAGTTGGTGCTTCCAATGAATGTAATTCTTCAAGACATATAAGAAAAAACATTATGTGGTTTTCTCCCGCTTTGGGTTTTCACGTAAAAAACCGGTGTACTGTGTATGTGTACGATTGTTCATTTGTTCATTGCTTATTTACTTTGCAGTTATTGGATGATAATGCTACATTGATATAACACTTGGATTATATGGTTAAAAAGGATTAAATTGCTCTATTACTTATTCACCCCCCCCTCTCAGTGATCCAACAAACATAGCTTTGATACCAATGAAATGAACATATTCATTTACTGTAGAAACATCCAACATAAGGACAAACAATAGAAATCCATAAACGACCAAATAAATAATTGAATAGGATAGAATTAATTATATGATTTATGATGATCTCCATGATTGTATATATACACATTGATTGGTCACGAGGTCAATGGGATGTGTCCTTAGGTCATGTCTTCTAAATAAGACGTGTCTTCTCATTTACTATTAATTATTAATTATTTTTTATTTAGTTGTTGTTGTTGTTGTTGTTGTTGATGATGATGATGATGATGATATATATATATATATATATATATATATATATATATGGACATTTGGTTCTATTACATTTTTTTTGGGCCCCCCTTTAGATCATTTTTCTCCCAATGTTTTCATAAAGTTTGTTCTATTTTTTTTTGTGTTTGAGAGTAATTAAGGAAATGGTTTTTTGGGTTAGGGTTTGATATTTTAGGGGATTAAATACATATTTATGGTTTTTGAGGGTAGGGTTTTATATTTTAGGAGCTAATTTGTCATGGGTGTGGTTTTAGGGGGAGACCTGTCACGGGTAAGGGCTTACCTCTTCATCTTCCTCTTTACCTTCCTCCTCCTCCTCCTCATCTTCTTCTTCTCGCTCCTCCTCTTCTTCTTCTTATTCCTCTCCTCCCTTCTCCTTCTTCTTTCTCTCCTCCTCCTCCTCCTCCTCCCCTTTCCTTCTTATTTCTCTTCTTCTTATCCTCCTCCTCCCTCTTCTTCCTCTTATTTTCCCCACCTCCTTCCTCCTCCCCTCCTTCTTCCTCATCCTCTTTTTCTCTCCTATCTTATTCTTCCTCTTCATCCTTATTCTCCTCCTCTCTTTTTTTTCTCTCCCCTATCTCCCCTCTTCTCTTCCCTCTCTTCTTCCCATTTTTCCCTCTTTTGTTCTCTCCCATGCTTTCTCTCTTCTCTTCTCCCCTACTTTTTCCCTTTTTTCTTCTATTTTCCCTCTTCTCTTCTCTCCCTTATTTTTCCTCTTTTCCCTCTCAAAAAATCCATACACATTTATGGAGTATGTTCGGCTCAAGAAATGGGTCATCATCTTCAAGTAATTTCTAAGCTGAAAAATATGATACATGTAGAAAAAATAGTGATTGATAAACCTATGCAAGAGAAGTGATGTTAATAGATTGTCAAGAAAAATATAAAGAACGAAATTACATAAATAGGACATAAGAGATTTACCTTGGAAACCCTAAATAGGGAAATCGACAAACTCAGAGCCACACCTCTTTCTCTTTGTATGAATAAAACACTTCACGATACATATATGAGTATTTTGCAACATCATTTAACCCTATTCTACTAAGAGATATTATAGTATAATGGGTATAAAACCACCCATAACAGGCCCAAGCAAACAATTCTTGGATCCCTTGATAACGTCGAGATGCAAAATATACCAACATGCAAAATAATAGAACACATATCCAACAATAAAATCTTCCTATGTACCAAGGAATCCCTACATAATAAGTTCAATGGATAAAAACCATTATTTGTGTTTTTAGGGTGTATTATGAACCTAATAAAAAACCATTAGAATTGGATATTTTATTTGTGGTCAATGGTTTCACATGTGAACTTATGCACAACAATGAATTCCTTATATTACTCCATGTTCATGGTGAAAAGATAAATAACAAAATGGTTTCATAGATTTTACATTGCAAATACATACACAAATGGTAATGGGGTTGACCTCGACTATCCTTTACACATGGCACTAGAGTGGGGACTAGTATGATACATGGACAACCATAACTAATGGAGACGATACATTTCCATGGTGGAGGTTTTGAATCTTCAAAGACACACCCGCCCACCAATAACATCAACATCTTTTAATCACAACAGGGACAAGGTCCTAACAATCTTGCATGCACATGGATTATATGCCATTGAAAAACTTGTCATTAGCATTTCCTATGCCATTGATTTGTTATCCTAATTCCTTTAGTGTCATGTAACATGAGATTGACACGATGGTTGTTCATATTGGTCATATTTAGGATGAATTGGAGAAAAGGAAATATTGTGAGGCCTAGTTGGAGTTAGAGGTAGATAAGATATGATTCCATAAGGTGAAAATTTAGGTTGATTTGGGGCAATGACAATAGTGTTAGGTGTAAATGAATTCTAATATAGTGTAGACACATTAATGTGATCTTTGATTCCATATATATTTGGATAATTCACAATTGCATGAGTGCAACACACACACATACACAAAATTTGGGTAATATATCCCAGTGGAAACCACCTGGGCACTTCCCCTCATTTCAAGGATGGTATCTAGGGTAAACCCTAGATTCTTTAGGGCATAAGGCTAGGTCAACGGGTCATGCATAGATCATATATAGCTCATCAAAAATTGCCTCATGTAGGAAAACATATCACAAAGTGGGACTTGAACCCAGGTGGGGAGGGTAACAATTTTCCTCACAACCACTCGAGCTACACCCAATCAACATCTCTATCACTATCTATGTCACAATATATCATGATTTGTAACTTCAACTTTCAAAGCTAATTTTTGTAGTTTAGGAACCATAAAGTACAACCATTAAAATCTTACTGGAGAAATTAAGTCATACCTTGAATTAAGGAAGAGGATGTACTCTATGTTCAATGAATTTAAATTGAATCATGAAAATTGTGTTAATGGTGTGTTTATATATGTACACCAAAGGGAGTATGAGTTCGAACTAGTTAAATAATGGGAGTACAAGTTTCAAATTAAAATTGTGAGCAAGGCACAATGGATAAGGAATTCCTCTAGATTGAATTATTACATTCAATAGGTGAGATATTTTCCTTCATTTAAATGAGTTAATCTTGATGATGACAAGTTATGCAATTTGTATTAGACCCCTTACAGGATAGCCTTTCCTCACCCTAAAATTTATTTGTGTATATGTATGTCATCAAATGGAAGTCAAAGTAACATTTATATACCTTGAACCTTTGGTGTAATAAGTTTCCTTACATTCAATATTATCTATGAGTATGTTGATGAGTTCTTATAACCTACACAAGGGAAATGATGTGATTCCATTCCTTACTTTTTCATGGCAAGGAATCTTTCATATAATAATTTGTGAATCTCACTCAAATGATGGTCCAATGTTAACGCATGTCAAAGATTGGTAGGTTTTGAATCACTATGAGCACAATATTTGGGTGACCAATTTCTTTGAAAATATGTGAGAGAAACATGAATATAGTTTCATGTTATTGATGAAAAATGGCATGGTTATCACAACACAAATGCTCATCTACATCAAGTTGGCTCTAAGAAGATAATCTAAGAAGATAATGGAATTAAAAATAAGAATGATGTAGAATAATCAACACCACCAAAACATTATGATTTTGTATCAATCATACAACCCCTCAAGTATCACTTTAACATCCCAATCATATCATTGAAAACTAATTCAGAGGATCCAAAAAGTGCCATCATATATGTGCAAAGAGGAAGTGTCATCCCATAAAAGAAACTCCACAACTAAATTGAATTAAATATTGCTTATTTTGTAGTGTCATCAATTATAAAGAGGCCATGCAATCCTCATTATCTACATTTTCAAACTTAGCACATGTAACAAATCAATAATGTAATGTTCATTATCACTGCTACTGTTACTGCCTCTATGAGTGTAACCTATGTGTCTTTCCAAATTGGGAAGACATAAATTTGGTGGAGAAGTGAACATCGACGCATGCCACATCCAAGCACATCATGGTTGTACCACATTACCATAATCCAAAATGTTGTTAATGTAGACTATGTCCATCTACATTGTGAAGGAATAAGGTCGGATATTCAAGGGAATGATGTCAATGTCTAATGTGAGGGTGAAATTAATAGGTTGTTAATGTAGACTATGTCCATCTACATTGTAAGGGAATATGGTTGGATATTCAAGGGGATGATGCCAATGTCTAATGTGATGGTGAAATTAATAGGTTGTTAATGTAGACTATGCCCATCTACATTATGAAGGAATATGGTTGGATATTCAAGGGAATGATTCCAACGTCTAATGTGATGGTGAAATCCTTATTGACACGAGTGGTCACATGATACACTTGTACCATTATTCGGTCAATAATCACTTTGTTTAACCTCAAAAGTGAGTTAATACTATCATAAAGTTTAAGCAAACATTGGGTATATTTAAATATGCTCCTTATCTTTCAAGTTAGATCCCCTAATCGTTGTTGCTTGTTAGAATTAATAGAAGTGTGACCATTTGTCCATATACATCTATGTGCATGCCCAAGATGATTAGACTCCATTAAAATCTTGAAAATATTATCAAAGGATTTATTTTGCTAGGCATAGTACACTTCTATATCACTCTCTAAGTATTTGTTCAAGGGCTCCTCATCCAATGTGTCTCTTATTGCCTTGAACCCTTTGGGTGAACTAGAGTGGAAATAAATATTGACTCGGTCAATAGTTTTTTCTTGTATCATGTTTTGATTCTTAGTATATTTATCTCAAATATTTGGACATTGGTGGGTATCATGATCACTTGGGTCACTTTTATGTATATTTACCCCTTCGTGGAATATAGGTAGTTTTCTATGGAATATTTTTGACAAGATGTCAAGATTGAATGAAATACCATCCTTAAAAATTATATGTAAGACTAGTGCAACCATAGAAGGTAGATAAGGAAGTGTTTGGGATTGTTCTAGATATAAGGTCAAGGACATGGATTAACATTCTTTCTAAGGTTTCCGCACTTACATTTTGGTTGTTTAACATTGCATGTATTTATATAGTTAAATCAAGGATGCTCAAAATTACAAGACTTATGACAATGTGTACTTAGTCCTATTAACTTCTTTGAAGGAGTTGGTTTTACTGCTTAGTTTGGTTACACATTCCATGAAATTAAGAAAATTATATGCATAAGAAGGGGGAGTGATTAGACAGATGCTTGACAAGTTTTTTGACCTCTTCAAGTTCTTTTTTAACTTGTCTTTCAACCATTCTACCTTGTTTTATATACTTAAACTCAACAACAATATATATGTCTTTACAACCTTGTAGGTAAGTGCATCTTGTTGTAAAAAAATTCATAAATCAAATTCATTTAGAACCTATGATTGAAAATGTAGTCGACCTAGAAATTGTGAGTCAATTCCACGATTGTGATGAAAAAGTTAATTCTATTTTATATCGATCCATACAATATTATTGATCTTACATTTTAGTTTATCATAACAATAGGTCATGATTGCATTATGGGATTGCATTTTTGTCTTTTGAAGTACATCACTTTCTCTTATATGACTAGAGTTTTCTTGTTCTTGAGTTTTAAGCACATGGTCTGATCATGGCCATGTTTTTTACAAGCATAGAATTTCTTATGGCTAAATTGTTGGATATGTGTTGTATGCTTTGCATGCAAGTAGATTGTGCATATCAACATGATTAGAGAAATTTATTTATGGGTCCATTATGGGTGGCTTTCGTCTCGTGGATTTATATCGATTTTATTTCAATACCTCGAAACAAATTAGGGTTGGATGATGATGCAAAATACCTATGGCTAAAGAGAAAGATGGCCTAGTAATCAAAAGAAGAAAAAAACACAAAGATAATTTTTAAATCCCTGTATTGTCCTTTAGTTATTTGTATAGTCTTCTTCCTTCTCAAAAGAAATCATGTCTCTTAAATGAGTTTTACACCTACCTATTTTTTTTTCAAATTCAAAAAACCTAAAAACTAAGGAAGCATGGAAAAAAAACAAACCTCTAGACATTGAAAAACATGCATATAGAGACATTTGCAAGGAGCTCAAAGTTGAAGAGAAAGAACATGATCAAGGGATTGCAACAAGATAAAGCATCATAAAAACATTAGAATAAAAAGGCCACCATGGTAAGCAATAATATAATAACTGAATTATCATTTCAAAAAGCTTCATGATACTTTTTATATTAATTATTGTATTGTTTTGTTTCTCTCATACATATCAAAATCCAAGAGAATAAGATGGCCATTACACACGTTTCTTGCAAATTAGGGAAAAACATGGTACATGCAAATTGTAAGTTATGATTTTATTTATTTTAAGTATTTATTAACAATGGTTGGTAGGTGATTATGTATTTGTTGCTTGTTGGCAATATTAATTATGGTTTTTCTCTTATGGAAATACAATAGGGGGATGACATGCATGAGCCCACCTTAGAAGAATTGGTATATACCTTAAAGAAGAGCTATGCAAAGATGGCAGAGGACATGAAACTTGTGGTAGTCGAGGTATATTATAATTAATTTTGTCTAAAGTGTGAGTTCATTCCTTTTGATAAAGATTTTGTATCTTATTGTTAATTACAAACTTCTTAATTATCACTTTTTATTGTGTTCTTACAACAACCTCAAAAGAAGATGCCCAAGCTTCGAAGGATAATGATGATGGCATCAAATGAAATTCTTAGTGCTCCAACAATGGTTGATTTGATTTGACTCTCATATTTAAGATTTACATTTCCCTGGGGTGGCGATACACCACTTGTTTAGAAGGATATCATATTTCATTGTGTACAAAATGACAATGATATATAAATTATTGTGAATTTATAGATGCCTTTTTCTCTAACATGTGTACTATGTATTGGAATATATTGATTACAATATAACAAAAAATATTGATGAGAAACCTAGGACTAATAAGACACTGATGAGACATGTTGTGTGCTAAAATGACACAATTAAGAAGTTAATACAACAAAATTAAGATGTTGATGTGACACCTAGGAAACTAAAAATACATAATCAAGACACTACAACAACACTAGTAAGACATTGAGGAGACCCTTAGGACACTAGTAAGATGCAATTAGGATGTAAAATATGACTACACAAATGCTAATAGGATGCTAACAAGTCACTAAATGTAATTTGAGAATCCCAATAAGACACCAAAAAGATGTTAACAAGGACACTAAACCACCCATGATTAAGCTAAAAGGACGCAATATTCATGAAAATAACACACAACATGATGACAATAGATGCTATTGAGATGTAGAAGGATGTAAGAGGGATACAAAAAAATATGCCTTCCTATTTTGTGTCCCCATTTCAGAAAAAAGGAGAGGATGCAATTTAAGATGCAAAATGGCCTTATTGTAGTAGTGGAAGTTGCAATAGCAACTAGCAGAGATGACTTTAGCGCTTTCTATAATCTTTGTGTAGTAACGACTAGAACAAAGGAAAATCGATTGGTCTTATGATCCATGTGAGAAGTTGCAATAGCAACTAGAAAAGAGGACTCATGAGTGTCAATATTATTTGAAGAATTGGTGTCTATGATGTGATAGTTCTAGATGGATTGGTAGAAAAAACACCATACTATATTATCATTAATTTATGTTTGTAAGAGAGAATTTTGAAGTAAATTGTCTTCCCCTTTAGGGTTTTTGGAAAACCTTTCAAACAATCATTCTCTATATCTTGTAATGTTGATCTTTGGATGAGAGTTTCCTCAAATACAATCATTTGTGCAACATTTAGATACGTATTTATGATATATACTTGATGTGATTGGTGCTACATGCTTTATGAATTTATTGATGCACTTATTATTACTGGAAGCTTTGATTAGTTTATGATTTTGATTCTTTTATGCTTAGATCTTTGCTAGTTATGGTATCACAGATGATGTTCAAATTTATTGATGCACGTTGATGCATATTGTTTTATGGGATTTAACAAACATTAAAATAAAATTTAGCAATTTTACAATTGTGTTTTAAGAATTTCCAATACTATATTATGACTTAGAACAAAGATACCATGATAACCTTTATATCGAAGTTTTGTTATGGTTTGTGAAAGATTTATATATCAATCCTCTAGAGAAAGGTTCATATCTATTTAAAAAAGGTATTTAAGTACTATTTAGGAAGGACTCTTTGAGCTTTCATATGAGTATTTTTTTAATGTAACATATCCTAGGGGAAACCACCCAGTCACTTCCCCTCATTATAAGGATGGTACCCACGACAACATTTGTAATTTTTTTAGGGCACAAGGTCATCTCAAAAACTCATGAATAGATCATATATAGTTCATCAACAATTGTCTCACTAAGAGCAAACATGTCACAAAGTGGGATAACAAATCTTCCTCACAATTAGTCAAGCTACATCCAATTGACAACTCTAATATGAGTTATGTAGTCTTGGGTATATGTTGGTTTATGGAAAAAAAACTTGTTGCACCAAAAAATAGTAGAAAAAAAGTTAGGCAATGAATGAAAAATTGTTATCCATTTATATTTTGTTGATTCTACAAAGAAAAACATGAATCTAATAATGAGAGTGGTACCATTAGAAAGCTCATTCCAACATCTTCAATTTCGTATAAGAGTTGGAGTTTTGTTAATAAATGAGTGAGTTAGGGCCCATCTATGCTAACCCTTTAGAAACATCTATGACGTTGATGGCGTGAATACTAGTTTTAGTGTAGGGTGCATACGTTATGGAAGTTGAACATGCGAAACTGTGAAATCTAGTTCCACGATTTTCCATTATAGGATGGTTGCAAGCTAAATTTATCCAAGTTAATAAATGTTTTGGCATAAAAGTATATGTAGATGGAAATATAACAATAGAAAATTTTCCATATAGATTGATTATATAATTGTTTGTTCACCAATAGCCTTCTATTGCATAATTGCTTCAATGACTAAATATACACTAATAATGTGATTTAAACTTTGGATAAAAACATTGTAGCTTTTAACCCTTTACTTATTTATTTAATTTAAATTCATTAATGTTAATTCCAAATCCACATATATCATTATACCTTGTATACACGTACTTTGATTTTTTTTTTATTGATAGCTTAAGGTTTTACTACTATTGTAGATTAGAACTTTTTTTTTCCAAAGAAAAAATATGTAATTTTATTTATAAGAAAAAAATTATAATATGTGAGATGCTTGAAGCAATAAACAATGCTCTTAAAGCCTATGAGATTTCTATATATCTCATATTATTTTCCAACATGTTCTATATACTTTAACTAAATACCAGAAGTTTTCTTTCATCAGTTCAAAGGAAGTTTTTCTTTCATCAGGTCAAAACAAAACCAGAATATAAAGTACTCTTCATCTCCTATTCTTTGTCAGCAAATGTACCTAGATTTATATAAGAAATTGTAAGAAAAACAAAAAATATATTTAAATCCTAGGTTCATCTGCATATTCAAGCGTAATCCTATCCTAATGTTATGTGATCCACAAGGTTCCTTGTTCCAACGTTTGAAATACCATATGTTATTTTGTCCTTGTCCCTTTAGATGTGTGAAAAGGATATGTATGAGAGAATTGATATAAGAAACTATACATAATTATATAGAGTCAGTAATGCAAAATTCCTTAGTACTATTTCCTTGCAAATCCATTGAATTACTTGAAGGGAGTCCCCGTATATTTCAATATATGAGACTTCAACCTCATGAGCTAGCATCAAAACCACTCACGACAATTATTTGTTTCCTAACCAATTCCATATTTGAATGAAATGCTATGACTTGAAGATATAAATAGAATTCATCTTGCTCCACCCCTAGGTGGGGTCTCCTATGAGGCTCCATCAAAGTAAGCCAAGGGAATGTTATTATTTATTTCCTCTTCCTTGGATATGTGTGTAATTTGTTTATCTTGTACTCTTGGGTATGCATTTAGAGTGTTTAGTGCTTGCACCACACATTTTAAGGGTTATGTCTCTTTATTTTCAAGCAACTTCAAATCCTCGACTAACCAAACTCCCCAAGCAATGTTTAGAGGAAGAGCTCTAATATTTGTTGTGCCCTTGTTGTCACACCAAATCCTAAAGGGCTCTTCAATGTTTTCTACTACCCAAACATTTTGATGCTCTATCATTTTTTCTACTTCCTTCCAAACTTCCTTTGTGAAAGGATAGGTCATGATGATATGGGCATTAGTTTCTTATTCTTGTTGCCATAGACTGCACCAACTAGGTCCAACAAAGGTCCTTTTTTTGCAGTACATCATAGGTAGGTGCCCCATTGTTTAAGATTAGCCACTTGAAAATTTTGGTTTTTGATGGGCTACTCATCTTCCATAAGACTTTCCACCACCATATGTGTTGATCCTCCCTTCCCTTCTTAGCAAGGGATTTATATCCTAATTTTGGTAAATATAACCTTGATGAGTTTAGAGACTAGTCCAACTGATCATCCTCCTCTTTGACTCAAACATTACTATATTTTAAAAATTCTATGTATCTTTGTGATTCACTTGCATTATCTTCCCCTAGATCAAGCTCCCTCCATGTCATCCATGCTTAGTGCCAAATGATAGTCATGGCTCAATTCACAACCTATCTTAACATAAAAACCTATTTTCTTTGTAGCTCAAGAATCAAACTGAGGTAGTATGTGTCTTCCTTTACTACCAACCCACGGATCTAGACCTATTTGCAATCTATCTCCTCTACCAACTTTCCAAAGTAATCAGTTTCTAACCAAATGAAAAGCAAAGTTGACTGCTTTCCATATTATAGAATCATTTTGGACTCATTTAATAGGATTACTAATCCATTCTTCCACAATGCCCGTGGAAATATATTTGGATTTCACAACCTCGACCCACAACCCTGTTCCTTGGATTAACCTCCAAATGTTCTTTTGCTGCAAGGGATTTGGAAAAGAGAAATAGGTTCTTTAGGCCCCAACCTCCTTTTTCTTTTGATGGGGTTAGCTTCTTCCACAAAGCCAAAGCAAAACCTTTTTTCTCTTGTTTCCCAAACCATATGAATCTATAACATAAACGCCTTATAATTCCAAAACTTCTTTAGGTATCCATGCTAGCAACATCTAGTATACTGAGATTGTTTCCAAGACATCTTTGACCAGAACCAGTCGACCCCCTTGGGAAATCCACCTATTACACCATGTATTGATATTTTTTTCCACTTTGGTTGTTAACCATTGCCAATCCCCCTTTTTTCAAACCAATATCTGGGTCTACCAACTGGTACGAAAAAATTTGAGTAATGAATATCTTATTCTGCTCTGAAATACCCCACAAAGAGATTGTTTATTTTTGTAGGTTTATTTTCATACCTGTAACTTTACAAAATAAATCCATGATACCTCTAAACTTCTCAGCAACCCCTCTAGAGCCCTCACATAAAATTAATATGTCATCAACAAATAGTAAGTGTGTAATATTGTAGGATATACTTATATTGACTCCCTTGAAACTACCATTTTCAAAAGCCTCCTTTAACAACCTACTTAAGCCTTTAGCAACCAAAAGAAAATGAGAGGGGATAAAGAGAAGCCTTGTCTAAGGCCTCTTCTTGGCATGAAGAAAGGTGTTCATTTTTGCATCTCTAGGAGGTATTCCCACTAGAGGCCAAGGTGACAAGCATGTGGGAATTTTCATTGGAACTAATTTTGACTTTCATTTAAGTGAAATGGGCCTAGAAATGAGGCTAGGGTCTCATGGGAAAGTTGATGGGATTTGTGGGTTTATGTGGGGGTGCCACACCCACAAAGAGGATTAAAATGTTATAATTTATTGTTCAGTTTAGGAAGGGCTCCTAAACTCACTCATTGGACTCCTCTATAAAGGAAAGATGCTAGTGACATTAGATCATCATTGTGGAAGAATGGAGTTAGCATAAGTGAGTCTGCACTTGTGTCAAGGAGGATTGGTGATCTCAACAAAGGGAAGTCTGCAAGGTGGCGCATCTGACCCAAGAGAGAGGAGCGAAGAAGGTTGCACGTGTGAGAAAGTTTTTCGTGCCATACGTGATTTGCAGGAGGACGAAGTGTGTATATAAATAGGTTGCAGAAGGACAAATCACGTATAGGGTATACATGATTTGCAGTGGAGCAAACAACATATGTCCGCAGGTTGCTAGTTGGTGAATCGCGTATCTGAGTTTTTGGGCAGGTGCAGATCCATACAGGCCGAAAAGTGACGTTAGAAGGCCATACATGTGGTCTACAACAGATTCTTGGGCAGAGGATATTTTCAGAATATTGTTGAGGTTTGGTTTTCTGATTTGTATATTGGAGAACACGAGTGTTCTCAGTTTTGGTGACTTTGGAGGACAAGGTTGTCCTTGGATTTTTGGTGATATTGTATTGGTTGGGAGGGCTGGTTTTTCCCTCAAGTTTATGATGTTAACAAGATTCCATTTCAGTATTATTGTGTCTCTTGTGCATTGATGATTCATCTCTGATCTTGTTTCCGCTGCATATGTTTCCAGTTAATAATTTCATTGTAAAGTTGTTCAGTGATAGTTAGATCACTAGGAAGCAATTTTCAGATCTGAAATTAGTCACATAGAGTTGCATGTGAAAATTGACATGGTATCAGAGCTTGTGATTTGAAGAGAAGGGGATCATCTTGAGACACCTTGTTGGCTATAACACTGGAAGAGTTTTGTACTTGTTCTTGTTCCGGGTAGGTCAAGATGGTGAATAAATTGAAGCTTGAGGATAGGTTGGAAGGGGCAACCAACTTCCAAGATTGGAAGGAAAGGGTTCTCCTTTTGTTGGAAGAAAATGAACTCAAGGAATATGTTGCGGATGTGGCTGTAACTCCTACTAATCCATAGTTGTTGACAACTCACAAAAAGAAGGAAGTGAAGGCCAAGCAGGTATTGCTAGACTCTGTGAAGGACCACTTGATTCCTCACATTTCCGAGAAAGCAACTGCCAAGGATATGTGTGATGCTTTGGTGGGACTTTACGAAAACAAGAATACTAGCAGGATGCTACACTTGAAGCATAAGCTTCAGATTGTCAGGATGACTAGTGGAGACACAATTGTTAGTTATTTTATGAAGATTACTCAAATCCAAGATCAACTCACAACTATTGGCGAGACAATGTAGGATGTTTAGTTGGTGAATGTAGCATTGAGAGGTCTTCCCAAGTTTTGGGAGCCATTTGTGCAGGGGATCTGTGCACAAGACAAGTTGTCAAACTTTGATCAACTATGGACAGATTGCATCCAGGCAGAGACCTAGTTAGTATCCAGAGATTATATGGATAGTGTGGTAAAGAGTAACAATGATGAGAACCAGATCCTTGCAACCTGCACTAGGAAGGACATAAGGGGTTCTCTAGATAGAAGAGGTCTGTCAGGGAGAAGGGCTTCTCCTAAGAGAGAAGCATCTCCAGAGCCGAGATGGAAGAAGGATCTTAGTAAGATCAGATGTTTTGAGTGTCATGATTTTGGGCACTATGTTTCAGTGTCCACACCGGAGGGGAAGAGGAAGAAAGCAACATGCATCAACAACAAAGGTTGATGAGGTTGCAGATAGGTTCCAAAGTGAGATCTTGTTGGTCTCCTCCCTTTCAAGTACTGTCTCCGACATGGATCAGATGGCCCCAGGGGATGTGAAGACTTAGAGGGAGTCAAGTTTCAGGAGAAGCACCTCCCAAGACTGTGCAGAGGACAATGGACAAGGAGAGTTAGTTGGATTAAAGGGATAGATGGTCTTCCAGAGGGAGTTCCCCCTCAGGTTCAGGCGAGGGAGAGACATCTTGCAGGACTGACATATATATGTCATGGGTTGAGGGCCAGACAAGAGCTTCAGAGGCAGGAGGCTTCTAGGGCATGTGAGACCTCCATGGAGGATACACTTGTCTCAACATGATTTTCTACAGTGATAGAGGAGGCAGCTAGTCAAGAGGACTATAGAGTAGGATTTTCTTTAGTCATAGAGGGAGCAACCAGTGAGGCAAATTACACAACAAGATTTGATTTAGTGATCAAGGATGCGACCAGTTAGATAGATTTTGCCTCAGTGATCAAGGATATGACTAGTCAGACAAATTTTTCCTCATTGACCGAGCATGTGGCCAGTCAGACAGACTGGACAACAGGGTGTGTTCCAGTGACCGAGGATGTGGCCAGTCAGACAGACTGGACAATAGGTTGTGCTCCAGTGACCAAGGATGCAACCAATCAGACACATTGGACAATAAGAGTTGGGGAGGAGTGGAGTGCAACTATGGTAACAAATCGTAACAAATCTTATGGAGACTGAGTTCCCAAACCCATTTGACACAGTGACAGAGGGAGTAGCCAGTTTGGACTATTGGATTACATATAAGGTGGTAGATCCATAACTATATCTACTATGTGCGACAATGGTGCATCCAGATGTTGGAGGATGGGATACCTCTCTCTCTAAGAGGGAGTGTTGATTTTTGTAGCTTTGAGAGGTATTCCCACTAGAGGCCAAGGTGCCAGGCATGTGGAAATTTTCATTGGCACCAGTTTTGACTTTCGTTTCAGTGAAATCGGCCTAGAAATGAGGCTAGGGCCTCATGGGGAAGTTGATGGACTTTGTGGGTTTGTGTGGGGGTGCCACACCCACAAAGAGGATTCAAATTTTCTAATTTATTGTTGAGTTTAGGAAGGGCTCCTAAACTCACTCATTGGATTCCTATATAAAGGAGAGATGTCATTGTGACATTATATCTTCATTGTGGAAGAATGAAGTTGGCATAAGTGAGTCTGCACTTGTGTCAAGGAGGATTGGTGATCTCAATAAAGGGAAGTCTGCAAGGTGGCGAATATGACCTAAGAGAGAGGAGAGAAGAAGGTCACACGTGTGAGCGATTTTTTCATACCATACACGATTTGCAGAAGGACGAAGTGCGTATATATGCGGGTTGCAAAAGGACAATTCACGTATAGGGTATACGTGATTTGTAGTGGAGAAAACAATGTATGTCCGTGGGTTGCCATTTGGTGAATCATGTATCTGAGTTTTTGGGTAGGTGCAGATCCGTATAGGCTGACATGTGACGTCAGCGGGCCGTACATTTGGTCTACAACAAATTATTCGGTAGAGGAGATTTCCAGAATATTTTTGAGGTTTGGTTTTTCGATTTGTATATTGGAGAACAAGGGTGTTCTTAGTTTTGGTAACTTTGGAGGACAAGGTTGTCCTTGGATTTTTGGTGATATTGGATTGGCTGGGAGGGATGGTTTTACCCTCAGGTTTCTGACATTGACAAGATTCCATAACAAAATTATTGTGCCTCTTGTGGATTGATGATTCATCTTTGATCTTGTTGTTTCTGTTGCATATGTTTTTAGCCAATACTTTCAGTGTAAAGTTGTTCAGTGATAGTTAAATCACTAGGAAGCAATTTTCAGATTTGAAATTTGTCACATAGAGTTGCACGTGAAAATTGACAGAAGGGAGATGTTTCCCTATTTATCAAAACAATAAAAGATGCAGAACTAATGCAATTCATTACCCATACTATAATCTGGTGGTAGGAACCCAAATGAATGAGGATTAGTATGAGATATAGCCAACTTAACCTATCACATGCTTTGGATAAATCCACTTTGACCACCATCAATTTTTGATTCCTGAAATTGATTGAATGGAATCCATCTTGGGCAATGCCTACTACATCATGTTTTTGTCTTCCCTCTAAAAACCCAAACTCTTCTTCAGAGATTTTCCTTGATAGGAACCTTTTTAGTCTTCTAGCTGTTACCTTGAAGATGATTTTGTATAAACAGTGGCATAAGAAAATTGGCTTGATTTTTTCAAAGGATGTCAGATTATCATCTTTTAGAATCAAAGCAAGAAAGGTTGTGTTCAAGGCTCCAAGCATTTTTCCTGAAGATCTTGAGGCTTCAACTACACCCCTTATATATTCTCCTATAAAATCATAACAACCAAGAAAAACTTCCATAGGGAGGCCATTGATCCATGGACTTTTGTCCTTTTGGAAGCTTTGAAGAATGCAAAGCAATTCATCTTTTCCAACTTCCTCCATCAAAGCATAATTGTCCTTGGGAGTGACAAAACCTGGAAAAGAGTTTGACAATTTTATTACCTCTGATATGGTGGCTCGAGATTCCTCCTTGAAGTTTAGTTCCCATGTGCCATCATCCTTTTCAATTTTCCATATTGAATTAATGTTCCTCCTGCAGTTGGTATATTTGTGGAAAAATTGTGTTTTCATCTCTTGCTTAGAGCCATAAGGCCCTACTTTTGAGCCTCCATTCTTTTTCTTTTTTGAGGAGTATTTGCCTCTTTTTGTCTTCAAGGATTTTTGCTTATCCTTTCTGTTCCTTTCTTAAAAAACAAAACCTTGACTGATATAATGAGATTACAGGGCTTCCTCCACTTCCTAAAGAGTTTTATCATCCTTTTGCTTCTTTTCTTTGGCCCACTACATAACTATCTTCTTTGATTTTTTCAGATTTTGATGGAACTGTGAAGGAGTAGATTCTCTTGATTCTCCATTATAAGGCTCCCATTCCTATTTGATCCTATTAATAAACTCTTCTTCTATTATCCATTCTAGATCCATCTTTAATGGACTTGCATGTTTCTCTTGGGTAGGGGCTATTTACAATACGACTAAACTATGGTTAGAGTCCCCTCCCGAGGAAACCCACTATTCTATTATAGATGCTTCGTCTACCTATGCAGCTAATCCCCATACCTCTGAGGCTCCCAAGGAAAATTTTAGGTCCCCTCCCACCACCACTAACCCAAATTGTAGCCATTCCATATGGAAGAACTTATCCCAGTATTCCAACCTGTCCACATATGGCGCATACACATTCAAAAGAGTGATTTCCATGCTAATGTCCAGAGAGAACAATGTAGTCCCTAGACTTGTTGGAAATGCCCAAGAATTAGTAAGGGTAAATGAGCATTTCTTCCACCCAGTTATGTTCCCCCTTGACCTTCCAATAGCATCGATAAAAGAAAATTCCCAACTACCTAAAAATTTTGAAAGTTCCTCAGCCCTGCAAACACTATAAGGAAACACTCAACCCAGAACTACCCATAAGGCATAGTCTTGCCTTCGGATAATAGTTGCCATGATAAGCCTCGTTGTGGGAACAAACACCTTAAAGCTGTCTGTTACAACTTGATTATGTTTAGTTGATGTTGCATGAAGTGTACGAAGACATGTGCACAGATATAAGGACATCAAGGTTAGCTATATGCTTTTAGCTTGGAGATAGTAAAATTTATTAATGGACAATACCAATTATCTGTAATGATAGGTTTAGCCTGTAGGCATATTTTAGACAAGGACAAGATGTTAAGGACAATAATAATTATCTATACATATTGATGTAGTTAGATTAAATGTCTTATTTAAAGGGGTTGAGATGTATTCTTTTGTATCAGAATAGATGTAAGCATTGAAGCTAAGTTGCAGGAAA